>JAEQBA010000694.1:0-19063 GCA_019434445.1 Phalangium opilio
GCTAGGTCTCTTGGAAAACTCAGCATTACTATGTATCTATGGTGTAGTGGTTATCACGTCCGCTTTACACGCGGAAGGTCCCAGGTTCGAGCCGTGGTATATACACATTCGAACCATCGATATAGGACATTAAAAAAAGCTACGTCTCTTGGAAAACTCAATTTTACTAAGTGTCTATGGGATAGTGGTTATCACGTCCGGCTAACACGCGGAAGGTATAAGGTTCGACGCCCATAAGATACATGTTTTGACCATCGTGATTAGGCAGAAAATTATGCTAGGTCTCTTTGGAAAACTCAATTTTACTACGTATCTATAGTGTAGTGGTTATCACGTCCGCTTTACACGCGGAAGATCCAATGTTCGAACCCTGGTAGATACATATTTTGTCCATCGTGATTGGACATAAAAAAGCTAGGTCTCTTGGAAATTTCAGCATTACTACGTATCTATGTTGTAGTGGTTATCACGTCCGCTTTACACGCGGAAGGTCCCAGGTTCGAGCCCTGGTAGATACACATTTTGACCATCGATATAGGACATTAAAAAAGCTAGGTCTCTTGGAAAACTCAATATTACTACGTAGCTATTGTGTAGTGGTTATCACGTCCGCTTTACACGCGGAAGGTCCCAGGTTGAGCCCTGGTAGATACATGTTTTGTCCATCGTGATTGGGCATAAAAATAAGCTAGATCTCTCGGAAAACTCAGTATTACTACGTATCTGTGGTGTAGTGGTTATCACGTCCGCCTAACACGCGGAAGTTCCCAGGATCGAGCCCTGGTAGATACGTATTTTGTCCATCGTGATTGGGCATAAAAAAGCTAGGTCTCTTGGAAAACTCAGCATTACTATGTATCTATGGTGTAGTGGTTATCACGTCCGCTTTACACGCGGAAGGTCCCAGGTTCGAGCCGTGGTATATACACATTCGAACCATCGATATAGGACATTAAAAAAAGCTAGGTGTCTTGGAAAACTCAATAATACTAAGCGTCTATGGGATAGTGGTTATCGCGTCCGGCTAACACGCGGAAGGTCCAAGGTTCGACGCCCATAAGATACATGTTTTGACCATCGTTATTAGGCATAAAAATATGCTAGGTCTCTTGGAAAACTCAATTTTACTACGTATCTATAGTGTAGTGGTTATCACGTCCGCTTTAAACGCGGAAGGTCCCAGGTTCGAGCCCTGGTAGATACATGTTTTGTCCATCGTGATAAGGCATAAAAAAGCTAGGTCTCTTGGAAAACTCAGCGCTACTACGTATCTATGGTGTAGTAGTTATCACGTCCGCTTTACACGCGGAAGGTCCCAGGTTCGAGCCCTGGTAGACACATTTGTCCATCGTGATTGGGCATAAAAAAGCTAGGTCTCTTGGAAATTTCAGCATTAATACGTATCTATGTTGTAGTGGTTATCACGTCCGCTTTACACGCGGAAGGTCCCAGGTTCGGGCCCTGGTAGATACATATTTTGTCCATCGTGATTGGGCATAAAAAAACTAGGTCTCTTGGAAAACTCAGCATTACTACGTATCTATGGTGTAGTGGTTATCATGTCCGCTTCGCACGCGGAAGGTCCCAGGTTCGAGCCCTGGTAGATACGCATTTTGACCATCGTGATAGGACATAAAAAAAGCTAGGTCTCTTGGAAAACTCAGTATTAGTACGTATCTAGGGTGTAGTGGTTATCATGTCCGCTTCACACGCGGAAGGTCCCAGGTTCGAGCCCTGGTAGATGCATATTTTGTCCATCGTGATTGGGCATTAAAAAAGCTAGATCTCTTGGAAAACTCAGTATTACTACGTATCTATGTTGTAGTGGTTATCACGTCCGCTTTACTCGCGGAAGGTCCCAGGTTCGAGCCCTGGTAGATACATATTTTGACCATCGTGATAGGACATAAAAAAGCTAGGTCTCTTGGAAAACTCAGTATTAGTACGTATCTAGGGTGTAGTGGTTATCACGTCCGCTTTACACGCGGAAGGTCCCAATTCGAGCCCTGGTAGATACATATTTTGTCCATCGTGATTGGGCATAAAAAAGCTAGGTCTCTTGGAAATTTCAGCATTACTACGTATCTATGTTGTAGTGGTTATCACGTACGCTTCACACGCGGAAGTGTCCCAGGTTCGAGCCCTGGTAGATACGCATTTTGACCATCGATATAGGACATAAAAAAAGCTAGGTCTCTTGGAAAACTCAATTTTACTAAGTGTCTATGGGATAGTGGTTATCACGTCCGGCTAACACGCGGAAGGTATAAGGTTCGACGCCCATAAGATACATGTTTTGACCATCGTGATTAGGCAGAAAATTATGCTAGGTCTCTTTGGAAAACTCAATTTTACTACGTATCTATAGTGTAGTGGTTATCACGTCCGCTTTACACGCGGAAGATCCAATGTTCGACCCTGGTAGATACATATTTTGTCCATCGTGATTGGACATAAAAAAGCTAGGTCTCTTGGAAATTCAGCATTACTACGTATCTATGTTGTAGTGGTTATCACGTCCGCTTTACACGCGGAAGGTCCCAGGTTCGAGCCCTGGTAGATACACATTTTGACCATCGTATAGGACATAAAAAAAGCTAGGTCTCTTGGAAAACTCAATATTACTACGTAGCTATGGTGTAGTGGTTATCACGTCCGCTTTACACGCGGAAGGTCCCAGGTTGAGCCCTGGTAGATACATGTTTTGTCCATCGTGATTGGGCATAAAAATAAGCTAGATCTCTCGGAAAACTCAGTATTACTACGTATCTGTGGTGTAGTGGTTATCACGTCCGCCTAACACGCGGAAGGTCCCAGGTTCGAGCCCTGGTAGATACATATTTTGTCCATCGTGATTGGGCATAAAAAAGCTAGGTCTCTTGGAAAACTCAGCATTACTACGTATCTATGGTGTAGTGGTTATCACGTCCGCTTTACACGCGGAAGGTCCCAGGTTCGAGCCCTGGTATATACACATTTGACCATCGATATAGGACATTAAAAAAAGCTAGGTCTCTTGGAAAACTCAATAATACTAAGCGTCTATGGGATAGTGGTTATCACGTCCGGCTAACACGCGGAAGGTCCAAGGTTCGACGCCCATAAGATACATGTTTTGACCATCGTGATTAGGCATAAAAATATGCTAGGTCTCTTGGAAAACTCAATTTTACTACGTATCTATAGTGTAGTGGTTATCACGTCCGCTTTAAACGCGGAAGGTCCCAGGTTCGAGCCCTGGTAGATACATGTTTTGTCCATCGTGATTGGGCATAAAAAAGCTAGGTCTCTTGGAAAACTCAGCGCTACTACGTATCTATGGTGTAGTGGTTATCACGTCCGCTTTACACGCGGAAGGTCCCAGGTTCGAGCCCTGGTAGACACATTTGTCCATCGTGATTGGGCATAAAAAAGCTAGGTCTCTTGGAAACTCAGCATTACTACGTATCTATGTTGTAGTGGTTATCACGTCCGCTTTACACGCGGAAGGTCCCAGGTTCGAGCCCTGGTAGATACATATTTTGTCCATCGTGATTGGGCATAAAAAAGCTAGGTCTCTTGGAAAACTCAGCATTACTACGTATCTATGGTGTAGTGGTTATCACGTCCGCTTTACACGCGGAAGGTCCCAGGTTCGAGCCCTGGTAGATACATATTTTGACCATCGTGATAGGACATAAAAAAAGCTAGGTCTCTTGGAAAACTCAGTATTACTACGTATCTATGGTGTAGTGGTTATCACGTCCGCTTTACACGCGGAAGGTCCCAGGTTCGAGCCCTGGTAGATACATATTTTGTCCATCGTGATTGGGCATAAAAAAGCTAGATCTCTTGGAAAACTCAGTATTACTACGTATCTATGGTGTAGTGGTTATCACGTCCGCCTAACACGCGGAAGGTCCCAGGTTCGAGCCCTGGTAGATACATATTTTGACCATCGTGATAGGACATAAAAAAAGCTAGGTCTCTTGGAATACTCAGTATTAGTACTTATCTAGGGTGTAGTGGTTATCACGTCCGCTTTATACGCGGAAGGTCCCAATTCGAGCCCTGGTAGATACATATTTTGTCCATCGTGATTGGGCATAAAAAAGCTAGGTCTCTTGGAAATTTCAGCATTACTACGTATCTATGTTGTAGTGGTTATCACGTCCGCTTCACACGCGGAAGGTCCCAGGTTCGAGCCCTGGTAGATACGCATTTTGACCATCGATATAGGACATTAAAAAAAGCTACGTCTCTTGGAAAACTCAATATTACTAAGTGTCTATGGGATAGTGGTTATCACGTCCGGCTAACACGCGGAAGGTGTAAGGTTCGACGCCCATAAGATACATGTTTTGACCATCGTGATTAGGCATAAAATTATGCTAGGTCTCTTGGAAAACTCAATTTTACTACGTATCTATAGTGTAGTGCTTATCACGTCCGCTTTACACGCGGAAGATCCAATGTTCGAGCCCTGGTAGATACATATTTTGTCCATCGTGATTGGGCATAAAAAAGCTAGGTCTCTTGGAAATTTCAGCATTACTACGTATCTATGTTGTAGTGGTTATCACGTCCGCTTCACACGCGGAAGGTCCCAGGTTCGAGCCCTGGTAGATACACATTTTGACCATCGATATAGGACATTAAAAAAAGCTAGGTCTCTTGGAAAACTCAATATTACTAAGTAGCTATAGTGTAGTGGTTATCACGTCCGCTTTACACGCGGAAGGTCCCTGGTTGAGCCCTGGTAGATACATGTTTTGTCCATCGTGATTGGGCATAAAAATAAGCTAGATCTCTCGGAAAACTCAGTATTACTACGTATCTGTGGTGTAGTGGTTATCACGTCCGCCTAACACGCGGAAGGTCCCAGGATCGAGCCCTGGTAGATACATATTTTGACCATCGTGATAGGACATAAAAAAAGCTAGGTCTCTTGGAAAACTCAGTATTAGTACGTATCTAGGGTGTAGTGGTTATCACGTCCGCTTTACACGCGGAAGGTCCCAATTCGAGCCCTGGTAGATACATATTTTGTCCATCGTGATTGGGCATAAAAAAGCTAGGTCTCTTGGAAATTTCAGCATTACTACGTATCTATGTTGTAGTGGTTATCACGTCCGCTTCACACGCGGAAGGTCCCAGGTTCGAGCCCTGGTAGATACGCATTTTGACCATCGATATAGGACATTAAAAAAAAGCTACGTCTCTTGGAAAACTCAATATTACTAAGTGTCTATGGGATAGTGGTTATCACGTCCGGCTAACACGCGGAAGGTGTAAGGTTCGACGCCCATAAGATACATGTTTTGACCATCGTGATTAGGCATAAAATTATGCTAGGTCTCTTGGAAAACTCAATTTTACTACGTATCTATAGTGTAGTGCTTATCACGTCCGCTTTACACGCGGAAGATCCAATGTTCGAGCCCTGGTAGATACATATTTTGTCCATCGTGATTGGGCATAAAAAAGCTAGGTCTCTTGGAAATTTCAGCATTAATACGTATCTATGTTGTAGTGGTTATCACGTCCGCTTTACTCGCGGAAGGTCCCAGGTTCGAGCCCTGGTAGATACATATTTTGACCATCGTGATAGGACATAAAAAAGCTAGGTCTCTTGGAAAACTGAGTATTACTACGTATCTATGGTGTAGTGGTTATCACGTCCGCTTTACACGCGGAAGGTCCCAGGTTCGAGCCCTGGTAGATACATGTTTTGTCCATCGTGATTGGGCATAAAAATTAGCTAGATCTCTCGGAAAACTCAGTATTACTACGTATCTGTGGTGTAGTGGTTATCACGTCCGCCTAAAACGCGGAAGGTCCTAGGATCGAGCCCTGGTAGATACATATTTTGACCATCGTGATAGGACATAAAAAAAGCTAGGTCTCTTGGAAAACTCAGTATTAGTACGTATCTAGGGTGTAGTGGTTATCACGTCCGCTTTACACGCGGAAGGTCCCAATTCGAGCCCTGGTAGATACATATTTTGTCCATCGTGATTGGGCATAAAAAAGCTAGGTCTCTTGGAAATTTCAGCATTACTACGTATCTATGTTGTAGTGGTTATCATGTCCGCTTCACACGCGGAAGGTCTTAGGTTCGAGCCCTGGTAGATACATATTTTGTCCATCGTGATTGGGCATAAAAAAGCTAGGTCTCTTGGAAATTTCAGCATTACTACGTATCTATGTTGTAGTGGTTATCATGTCCGCTTCACACGCGGAAGGTCTTAGGTTCGAGCCCTGGTAGATACGCATTTTGACCATCGATATAGGACATTAAAAAAAGCTACGTCTCTTGGAAAACTCAATATTACTAAGTGTCTATGGGATAGTGGTTATTACGTCCGGCTAACACGCGGAAGGTATAAGGTTCGACGCGAATAAGATACATGTTTTGACCATCGTGATTAGGCAGAAAATTATGCTAGGTCTCTTTGGAAAACTCCATTTTACTACGTATCTATAGTGTAGTGGTTATCACGTCCGCTTCACACGCGGAAGGTCCCAGGTTCGAGCCCTGGTAGATACACATTTTGACCATCGATATAGGACATTAAAAAAGCTAGGTCTCTTGGAAAACTCAATATTACTACGTAGCTATAGTGTAGTGGTTATCACGTCCGCTTTACACGCGGAAGGTCCCAGGTTGAGCCCTGGTAGATACATGTTTTGTCCATCGTGATTGGGCATAAAAATAAGCTAGATCTCTCGGAAAACTCAGTATTACTACGTATCTGTGGTGTAGTGGTTATCACGTCCGCTTTACACGCGGAAGGTCCCAGGTTCGAGCCCTGGTAGATACATATTTTGTCCATCGTGATTGGGCATAAAAAGCTAGGTCTCTTGGAAAACTCAGCATTACTACGTATCTATGGTGTAGTGGTTATCACGTCCGCTTTACACGCGGAAGGTCCCAGGTTCGAACCCTGGTATATACACATTCGAACCATCGATATATGACATTAAAAAAAGCTAGGTGTCTTGGAAAACTGAATAATACTAAGCGTCTATGGGATAGTGGTTATCGCGTCCGGCTAACACGCGGAAGGTCCAAGGTTCGACGCCCATAAGATACATGTTTTGACCATCGTGATTAGGCATAAAAATATGCTAGGTCTCTTGGAAAACTCAATTTTACTACGTATCTATAGTGTAGTGGTTATCACGTCCGCTTTAAACGCGGAAGGTCCCAGGTTCGAGCCCTGGTAGATACATGTTTTGTCCATCGTGATTGGGCATATAAAAGCTAGGTCTCTTGGAAAACTCAGCGCTACTACGTAGCTATGGTGTAGTAGTTATCACGTCCGCTTTACACGCGGAAGGTCCCAGGTTCGAGCCCTGGTAGACACATTTGTCCATCGTGATTGGGCATAAAAAAGCTAGGTCTCTTGGAAATTTCAGCATTAATACGTATCTATGTTGTAGTGGTTATCACGTCCGCTTTACTCGCGGAAGGTCCCAGGTTCGAGCCCTGGTAGATAAATATTTTGACCATCGTGATAGGACATAAAAAAAGCTAGGTCTCTTGGAAAACTCAGTATTACTACGTAGCTATAGTGTAGTGGTTATGACGTCCGCTTCACACGCGGAAGGTCCCAGGTTCGAGCCCTGGTAGATACATATTTTGACCATCGTGATAGGACATAAAAAAAGCTAGGTCTCTTGGAAATTTCAGCATTAATTCGTATCTATGTTGTAGTGGTTATCACGTCCGCTTTACTCGCGGAAGGTCCCAGGTTCGAGCCCTGGTAGATACACATTTTGACCATCGATATAGGACATTAAAAAAAGCTAGGTCTCTTGGAAAACTCAATATTACTACGTAGCTATAGTGTAGTGGTTATCACGTCCGCCTAACACGCGGAAGTTCCCAGGATCGAGCCCTGGTAGATACATATTTTGTCCATCGTGATTGGGCATAAAAAAGCTAGGTCTCTTGGAAAACTCAGCATTACTACGTATCAAGAGGTAATCGGTGTTTGCTTTCGCGGAGTGCGGTTGTTTCTTTTCGCTCTCCGTGTTTGTTGCGTTTTACGGTTTCCTTTTTCGGCGGTCCTTTCTTTGCCTTGTTAGTCGGTTTTTACCTCTCCGAGTGACGTATGTCACGGAGAGGTTCTAATTTCGACGTGTGTGTGTGTCTGTGTGTGTGTCTGTGTGTGTGTGTGTCTGTTGTTACACCCACGTGACCGCGTTCGCAGTTTCCAAATCGGAGCAAACGTGTTCGCCATTTCCGAACTGCTTTCACAGTCACGGAAATGGCTCCTTTACTTGAGTTCTCACACCACCATCTTCTCGTCTTCGTCCATTCCACTTGGACACCAGTCTGTACATACTGGCTTCTTATCACCACCATCTTTTGGTCTTCGTCCATCCCACATGGACACCAGTCTGTACATACTGGCTTCTAATCACCACCATCTTTTGGTCTTCGTCCTTCCCACATGGACACCAGTCTGTACATACTGGCTTCTAATCACCACCATCTTCTGGTCTTCGTCCATCCCACATGGACACCAGTCTGTACATACTGGCTTCTAATCACCACCATCTTCTGGTCTTCGTCCATTCCACTTGGACACCAGTCTGTACACCTGGCTTCTACTCCATCGTCATCGTTGGGTTTAAGACATTCGCGGCGATCAGCTAGGGTTACGAGAAACGTCTAGCCTCCCTAGGGTGGGTTGTCCACCAAAGGTTTTCGCAATTGCGGTTGTTCTTGCTTTTAGCTGTAGTTCGACACCCTTATATACTACCTATTTGAGTAAGGTAATGCAACCGGCGTATGCTTCATTTCAAACGCCAATATTAGTCAAGTCTCTCAAGAATGTCTAATTGTTCTTTATCAACGCGATGTAACGCTCAATAAGGCGAACAACTAACGAAGAAAATATTTAATATTAATTATATTTATTTTAATATTTAAGATAATCTTGTTTCTCAACTCAAAATTAAAACGGAAAGAGTTAAAAAGCAGTCTATGTTTTAGTCTGTGTATGTCCGTCCGTTAGTGCATCGCGTTAGCAGTTCGCTTTGTTTTGTGGAAAGAAATCCTACAAAACCTTAATATTTGGTTTTCTCATAATGTATAATTAATATATGGAAATATTTTTCGTAATTTCGATGCCTTTAGTGGTTTTGTAGCTATAAAGCTCTGTTTCATTTTGATATCCCAAGAACTTTTTTAATATTATTATTTGAAATCGATGTTTATATATTACTTAAGCTATACTACATCTGTTTATAGCATAATCCTTTCTAAAGTGATTTCAAGTAGAACGCCACTATATTGGTCAAATGAACTTTCATCTGTCAATAGGCCTAGTGAACCATAAAGTAAACGCTAGGTTTTCGTTTCTGTAATGCAGAGACATTAACGGTTCAGAGTGAGCCGAAAGTTAATTACACTTTTAAATAATCAGGCTAAGATTTTATAATCATGGTGGAAGTCTGGGCCGCGTTGAGCAGAGCTCAGCGCTGTTAGCAGTGTCCTACAGAACGGGATTTTGGTTATGAATTTTGACGGCACGGTGCTCAGCGTTGAGCCAGCGCGGTCACCAAAGAAAATAGTCAGGTTTTTGGATAACGTGACGTAAAACGCGTAGTTCTCAGCTTGGCGAAAAAAACATGGAGGAATTAATACAAATAGCTCTTGCTGATTCTGATCATAGAGACTAGAAACCCCAAGGAGTGGCAGGAATGCCTCAACTTGTTGCCCTTTTCATGGTACACGCAATGGGTACACGGCGACTTCCGCTAAGCAAAATTAAACGGGCCGGAAGCTCTCATGTACCAATTTATGAGCAACATATTATTTGCGCTTGTAGAGCGGGGGACCTGCCACTCCTTGGGGTTTCTAGTCTCTATGTTCTGATGGGACTATAGCTATTTATTTGACGTGAAACCAGTTGATCACGCGAGAATTTTAAGAGATATGTTAGTTTCTATGTTTAATTATAAAAGTTGTTCTTATCTATCTCCATAAATATGTTATCATACAATTTTTGTTAAGCCTTTGTACCTTGCACGCTTTATTGCGCTAGCTTCATTTTTAAAACACCGATGACCGGAGAAAAGCTATGACGACAGATCTCACCGGTAAACGTTTTCCAAAATCCGCTGTCTTTTTTGGTGAGCTCTGCTGAACGCAGCCCAGATCAGTGAAAGGTCTGATCGTAATCGGATTATAGCTTCGTGTTATCATGATTTTAATGGTGCACGTTTACTTTCAGTGTGTGTAGCCACAAATTAGCTTTGGTGTTATGTAACTTTAATCGTCATGTTGACAAACTAAGAAAATTGTTGAGGTGAAAGGAGAGGATAGTGTTTACATGGCAACCCTGTTGTGAATATGGCTTTGAACATAGAGGGTATACAGTTGAGGAGTAGAAAATTGGGCCTTTACAAACACGTAAAGGTAATATCCCTCCAAAGTTTTATCTCTTCATTTCCCGTTTTTCCCCCATCGGATGATTTTAATGTGTACAAGTATATCCTTATTGGATGTAAAATGTCGTCTGATTTACAGTATATTTTCTATGCTTTGTATACTGCTTTAATATTTCATAAATTTTAACTTCAGTATTTGTTCATAAAAAAAAAGAAACATTTCCATAACTGGGTAAATAAGTTTGTAGGTAGTCCTTCTCTTGACTCGGAGACGTAATATTTTGGTTTTCCCAACTTGTTTACGGCTTATTTTGTTAGCTGTTTTTGATTTTACGGACTTCGGCTTTCGCCCGCGAAGCCTCGGTCTCGAGGGTTTCCTTCGGGGAGTCCTCCATCATGGAGGCGCTTCAACGAAGCGTCTTCAATGTTTGTATGGTGCAAACCACTGCTGTTGTAGTTGCTGCTGTTAAAAAATCATTTGGTCTTGATGCCATTTCGTCTGTGGTTCCTGGTACTGGAGGTTACTTTATTACGTTTTTGTCGCAGGAAGATGCTGAAGAGTGTGTTAAAGCTGGGGTGGAAATCATGGATGTCCTGTGTCCTGCTGAATCAGTCGTCTCGAGATCGGTAATTATTAAAATACATGGGTTGCCTGAATTCGTGTCCGATGATGACGTGGTTGAGAAATTGGTCTCCCTTGGTTGCAAAATCAAAGGGTAGGTCGTTTGGCGTAAATTTGATGGATTGCATCTTGGTGAGCGTTGCGTACGCGTGGTTTTGCCCGAGGGGGTTTCATCACTTCCGTACGGCTTGAAAATCGCGGATGTTCTCGGGCGCGAAACCTTTTATCGCGTTCGCCATGAGGCGCAAAATCGGGTTTGTAACGGGTGTCTCGCTGAAGGTCACATTTACAAAAGTTGTCCGCGTAATGTTTGTCGTCGGTGTGAGTCACACGGTCATCTTGCCCGTGACTGCCCAGAGAAGTTGGGTCAGGTCGCCATCGGTTCTGAACGCGATGTCGTGCCCCAGTCCGAAGTCTCTCCTGTCCGCGATGGGGCAGGCTTGCCCCTTGTTCCCATGTCCGATGGAGTTGCTGAAGCGGAGATTCCTAACGACACCGGTGCCATTTCTGGCCATCATGGCCAGAATCTCAGTTCTAGTGAGGATATGCTCGTCGACGGTGACCCCGATGCGGATGTTAACCCTTTTGCGTCAGTGGGGGGAGGCAATCGGGGGACTAAACATCCTCTTGGTTCCACCTCTGACTTGTCAAAGAAACGTCCCCAGTTCCCGAGGAAACAGAATCCGAATCTGGCCAACGCTCGTGGGTTTACTCCGAATAAACCGCCGGACCCTTCACAGACAAAGTAGGGAGCATGGTTGTCAAAATAGGTACTTTAAATGTTCATGGTTTACGCGACGTTGGTAAGATGGCTTTCTTAGTCGAATTCATTAAGGACATGGACATTGTTTTTTTACAAGAAACGCATTGGAATGCGTCGCATGTCGCTGCCTTTAAATTGTTATTTTTTGGTCAATTGTTTTTTTCTCATGATCTAGTGAGTGGCTTTCGGGGGGTCGCTATCTTGTTTACTAAAAAATTGCCTATACGGGTCTTGAATGTTTCTCAAATAATTTCCGGTCGGGCTTTATTAGTCACTACCGAGTTTTTTGATGTAAGAACGTCTTTTTTTAATGTTTACGCCCCCAACGCCGAGGGTGATCGGGTTCAGTTTTTTGGTGATATCAGAAATTCTTTCCCGGACGGTAGAGTCGTGTTTGCGGGGGAACTTAATGATATTTGTAGTCGTCACCTGGACCGTTCGCCCTCGGGGGTGGGGTCCTCTGGTTTTCGGCCTACTAACGTTCAAGTTTTTAAGGATAGCCTAAGTTTGATTGACACTTACCGACTAAAACATGCTAATAATTGTGAATTTACGCGCTCGGGTTTTGTCTTTGGTAAATTTATTCGTTCTCGCATTGACTACATTTTTGTTCGTAATTTTGACTCCCATAATGTCCGTCATTCCCTTATCCGACCTTGTCCTCTTTCCGATCATGCCATGGTCATCACTCACATGGATTTCGAGGGCGTCATTCGCGGTCCGGGGACTTGGTCTTTTAATGACTCCTTACTGTACGAAGCCGTTTTCGCGACAGCCGTAAAGCGCGTCATCGCTCGCAGTCGGTCTACGCCGGAATGCCGCGATGACATTTTCCTTTGGTATGAAACTTTGAAGACTCGACTACGTGACTATGCTATTTTTTATGGTAAATCGCGTGCCCGCGATCGGCGGCAGACTCGCGCGACGTTGGCCTCTCGGTTCGCGTCTCTCTCGGACCAGTTAATAAAGACTCCCGCGGTTCATCTCGAGAAGGCATTGCTTGACGTTCAGACTGCTATACGGGACTATGACTTACATGAGTTGCAGGGTGCGGTCGTCCGTTCAAATTTGGCGTGGCAGGATTTGGGTGAACAACCTTCCGGGTACTTTCTTAGTTTGGAACGGCACCGCCAATCCAGGCGGAGCCTGAAGCATCTTCAGTTGGAAGACGGTACCACCCTCGACGATAGCCTCCGAGTGCGGGGCGAAGTCTTCCGCTATTTTAGTGATCTCTACCGGCGGACTCCGACCGATGATTCAGTTGCGGATCACTTTACGTCCTTCGTCAAGGACCGGCTGACACCTGACGACAGGGATCTGTGCGACGGCCCTGTTACGTGGCCCGACCTTACCGCCGCCTTACGCGCGATGGCCGTTGGTCGTAGCCCTGGCACGGATGGGCTCACCGTCCGGTTTTGGCGGTTCGTCTTACCACTGATTAAGGACGAATTCTTGCGCCTTTTGATTGAAATCCATACCACGGGTCGGCTACCCCGGTCCATGATGCAGGGTATGGTGGTTTTATTGCCGAAGGAGGGGGACCCGTCGCTTCTTCGTAATTGGAGGCCGATTACGCTCTTAAATACGGATCGAAAGCTCATTGCAAAGGTGTTTGCCTCTCACCTCTCGTTGATCGCGCCGTCCGTCATTTCCCCTTGTCAAACGGGCGCTATTCGTGGGCGCGACGTGTCCACGACGACTCGGTACGTGAGCGATGTGATGTCTTACTTACATCTGAACAACCAGCCCGGTATACTATTGAAGATGGACCTGACCAAAGCGTTTGATTGTGTGGACTGGACTTTTCTGCTTCGCACACTTGCCTCGTTTGGTTTTGGCCCTGTGTTTCTGAAATGGATGGAGATTTTTCTCACCAGCAGCAGTACCACTATCAAAGTTAATGGCTTTCTCACCGACTTCTTCAGACTGGGTCGATCCGTTCGTCAAGGCTGCCCGCTGAGCCCGTTGCTGTATGCTTTTTCCACGGAACCCCTTTGCTTAGCTCTCGATCAGTGCCCAAGTATTGACCGCATCCGGATTAAAAATACTGCTAGCCCAGTATTGTTTCAACACGTTGACGATAACACTTTGCTATTGGCATCTACCACCGCAATATCGCACGTCGTTCGGCGTTATGAGGAGTATGGCCTGGCTTCCGGTGCCAAAATAAACCTTGAAAAGAGTTCTGGCCAATGGATTGGCTCCTGGGCTACTAACGCGGCGACCACCATTTCCGGGGTGACGGTGTCATCTTATCCCCGTAAGTTTCTAGGGGTTCATTTAACCCACGATGTGACCTTGTCGAATTCCCTGAATTGGGATGATAAACTCCCTGGGTTTATATCGATCCTTCGTGCCTGGAAACGCCGCCAGTTGACCGTTATAGGCAAGATACTTATCCTCAACTGTCTTGTCGCTTCAAAACTTTGGCATTTGGCGAGGGTTCTTCCTTGCCCTGCTTCCTTCCTATCCGAATTGAAGAAACTATTTGTGGAGTTTATTTGGGGCTCAACTTACCACGCTATTGACTACGTTACTCTTACACGTTCCAGGTCCGAGGGGGGCTTTGGCCTGGTGGATGTTGCTCTCAAATGTCAGGCCTTCCGTCTGCATGAGGCATATGGTCTTCTATTGGACGAGTTGCCCCCTTACGATCGGGCCATTCATATCTTACTGCTCAAGGAATATGGAGGTGGGCTTATTCTTTGGTACCACGCCTTTCGCTTACATTTCGACAAAGGTGCCTCGCTGCCACGCCGCCTCGTTATGGCGAAATATTGCGCAGTTGGTGGTCGTTTTTGCAAAACCGGACCTTGAACGTCGCACCGGTAACCAACCCTCTTGAAGAATCCCTCTTCTTTAATTCTCGCATACCGCTGCCTAATACTTTTGGCCTCGAGCGTGTAGTACTGGCTCGCGCTGGGTTCCGCACCCTTCGCGATATCCACTATGGAGTCATACCGGGCTTCTTACCACCTGCTGCTATTTCGGAGCAATGTTATCTGACTGATCCCTACACGGAGGTTCCGCCACCTCGGTTGCACCGCTTATATGACGCGATAAAGACCAGTTTGCCTCCCGAGTGGGTACGCCTCTTCCTGCGTCCGGCGCCACCTCTGGACCCGCAATGCGTTAAGGTACGGTTCATCTCGGGTGATGGCACGACGCGTCCGCTCTCGGTTGAATCCGTTGGTTCATTGTACCGCGCACTCCTGCCCCCAACCTTCGAATCTTCTGGCGAGCAAAGGTGGAATCTTTTTTTACACGATCCGCGGCCACGGGTAAAATTCAAGGACCTCACGAACAGCCATCTGGGTCCGGTGCTATCGACTTGTAACTTGAAGATCCTCCACCAGGGCTTACCGGTGACATCGCGGATTGTTCACGCGGGGCTCGTTCCAGACGCTACGTGCGTCTTTTGCCACGGCGCGGATGAGACTGTTGACCATTTGTTCCTTACCTGTCCAAAGTCCCGATCCCTTTGGGAGTCAATTTTCAATGCATTTTGTGTGTATACTTTTGATCCTGAGTTTAAATTTGATTGTACCAGATATAACTTAGTAATTTTTCATTGTTACGCGTCTTCGAACGATAAACCTCTCTTATTTTGGCAGGCTGCCTTGTTGTTAATTAGTATTGTTAAGTATGTACTATGGAAATATCGTTGTCAATTGGTTGTAAAAGCGGGCCTTGGTATCGTCCTGCCTTTCAGTGTTCCAGTTTTGCTTGCCAGGGTACGTTCCTTTGCCCACAAATGTATTGCATTATTATTGCATCGTAACAAGTTTTCTAACTTAGCTACTACCGTAACAAGGTTGCAGATGTTGTTTTAATATTGTATAGTTAACTCCAGGAATTAATGCTGTAACTTAATCATTCTTTTAATTCAATTTAACCGTTATAACCACTTACATATTCCATTGTAATGTTTCGATGCTTTTAATAAAAAAAAAAAAAAAAAAAACGTCCGCTTTACACGCGGAAGGTCCCAGGTTCGAGCCCTGGTATATACACATTCGAACCATCGATATAGGACATTAAAAAAAGCTAGGTGTCTTGGAAAACTCAATAATACTAAGCGTCTATGGGATAGTGGTTATCGCGTCCGGCTAACACGCGGAAGGTCCACGGTTCGACGCCCATAAGATACATGTTTTGACCATCGTGATTAGGCATAAAAATATGCTAGGTCTCTTGGAAAACTCAATTTTACTACGTATCTATAGTGTAGTGGTTATCACGTCCGCTTTAAACGCGGAAGGTCCCAGGTTCGAGCCCTGGTAGATACATATTTTGTCCATCGTGATTGGGCATAAAAAAGCTAGGTCTCTTGGAAATTTCAGCATTACTACGTATCTATGGTGTAGTGGTTATCACGTCCGCCTAACACGTGGAAGGTCCCAGGTTCGAGCCCTGTTAGATACATATTTTGTCCATCGTGTTTGGGCATAAAAAAGCTAGGTCTCTTGGAAAACTCAGCATTACGACGTATCTATGGTGTAGTGGTTATCACGTCCGCTTTACTCGCGGAAGGTCCCAGGTTCGAGCCCTGGTAGATACATATTTTGACAATCGTGATAGGACATGAAAAAGCTAGCTCTCTTGGAAAACTCAGTATTACTACGTATCTATGGTGTAGTGGTTATCACGTCCGCTTTACACGCGGAAGGTCCCAGGTTCGAGCCCTGGTAGATACATATTTTGTCCATCGTGATTGGGCATAAAAAAGCTAGGTCTCTTGGAAAACTCAGCATTACTACGTATCTATGGTGTAGTGGTTATCACTTCCGCTTTACACGCGGAAGGTCCCAGGTTCGAGCCCTGGTAGATACATATTTTGACCATCGTGATAGGACATAAAAAAGCTACGTCTCTTGGAAAACTCAGTATTACTACGTAGCTATAGTGTAGTGGTTATCACGTCCACTTTACACTCGGAAGGTCCCAGGTTCGTGCCCTGGTAGATACATATTTTGACCATCGTGATAGGACATAAAAAAAGCTAGGTCTCTTGGAAAACTCATTATAACTACCTAACTATGGTGTAGTGGTTATCACGTCCGCTTTACACGCGGAAGGTCCCATGGTCGAGCCCTGGTAGATACATGTTTTGTCCATCGTGATTGGGCATAAAAATTAGCTAGATCTCTCGGAAAACTCAGTATAACTACGTATATATGGTGTAGTGGTTATCACGTCCGCCTAACACGTGGAAGGTCCCAGTCTCGAGCGCTGGTAGATGCATATTTTGTCCATCGTGATTGGGCATTAAAAAAGCTAGATCTCTTGGAAAACTCAGTGTTACTACGTATCTATGGTGTAGTGGTTATCACGTCCGCTTTACACGCGGAAGGTCCCAGGTTCGGGCCCTGGTAGATACATATTTTGTCCATCGTGATTGGGCATAAAAAAACTAGGTCTCTTGGAAAACTAAGCATTACTACGTATCTATGGTGTAGTGGTTATCACGTCCGCTTCACACGCGGAAGGTCCCAGGTTCGAGCCCTGGTAGATACGCATTTTGACCATCGATATAGGACATTAAAAAAAGCTAGGTCTCTTGGAAAACTCAATATTCCCAAGTATCTATGGGATAGTGATTATCACGTCCGGCTAACACGCGGAAGGTCGCAGGTTCGAGGCCAATAAGATACATGTTTTGACCATCGTGATTATGCATAAAAATAAGCTAGGTCTATTGGAAAACTCAGTTTCGCTACGTATCTATAGTGTAGTGGTTATCACGTGCGCTTTACACGCGGAATGTCCCAGGTTCGAGCCCTGGTAGATACATGTTTTGTCCATCGTGATTGGGCATAAAAATAAGCTAGATCTCTCGGACAACTCAGTATAACTACATATCAATGGTGAAGTTGTCATCAAGTCCGCCTAACACGCGGAATGTCCCAAGTTCGAGACCTGGTAGATACATATTTTGTCCATCGTGATTTGCGGAAGGTCCCAGGTTCGAGCCCTGGTAGATACATATTTTGACCATCGTGATAGGACATAAAAAAGCTACGTCTCTCGGAAAACTCAGAATAACTACGTATATATGGTGTAGTGGTTATCACGTCCGCTTTACACGCGGAAGGTCCCAGGTTCGAGCCCTGGTAGATACATATTTTGTCCATCGTGATTGGGCATAAAAAAGCTAGGTCTCTTGGAAATTTCAGCATTACTACGTATCTATGTTGTAGTGGTTATCACGTCCGCTTCACACGCGGAAGGTCCCAGGTTCGAGCCCTGGTAGATACGCATTTTGACCATCGATATAGGACATTAAAAAAAGCTAGGTCTCTTGGAAAACTCAATATTACTAAGAGTCTATGGCATAGTGGTTATCACGTCCGGCTAACACGCGGAAGGTATAAGGTTCGACGCCCATAAGATACATGTTTTGACCATCGTGATTAGGCATAAAATTATGCTAGGTCTCTTTGGAAAACTCAATTTTACTACGTATCTATAGTGTAGTGGTTATCACGTCCGCTTTACACGCGGAAGGTCCCAGGGTCGAGCCCTGGTAGATACATATTTTGACCATCGTGATAGGACATAAAAAAGCTAGGTCTCTTGGAAAACTCAGTATCACTTCGTATCTATGGGATAGTGGTTATCACGTCTGGCTAACACGCGGAAGGTCCCAGGTGCGAGGCCCATAAGATACATATTTTGTCCATCGTGATTGGACATAAAAAAGCTAGGTCTCTTGGAAATTTCAGCATTACTACGTATCTATGTTGTAGTGGTTATCACGTCCGCTTCACACGCGGAAGGTCCCAGGTTCGAGCCCTGGTAGATACACATTTTGACCATCGATATAGGACATTAAAAAAAGCTAGGTCTCTTGGAAAACTCAATATTACTACGTAGCTATAGTGTAGTGGTTATCACGTCCGCTTTACACGCGGAAGGTCCCAGGTTGAGCCCTGGTAGATACATGTTTTGTCCATCGTGATTGGGCATAAAAATAAGCTAGATCTCTCGGAAAACTCAGTATTACTACGTATCTGTGGTGTAGTGGTTATCACGTCCGCCTAACACGCGGAAGTTCCCAGGTTCAAGCCCTGGTATATACACATTCTGACCATCGATATAGGACATTAAAAAAAGCTAGGTGTCTTGGAAATTTCAGCATTAATTCGTATCTATGTTGTAGTGGTTATCACGTCCGCTTTACACGCGGAAGGTCCCAGGTTCGAGCCCTGGTAGATACATATTTTGACCATCGTGATAGGACATAAAAAAGCTAGGTCTCTTGGAAAACTCAGTATTACTACGTATCTATG
>JAEQBA010000695.1:0-34869 GCA_019434445.1 Phalangium opilio
AAACGACTACCTAACCCATACCACTAAAAAGACGTATGTTCCACAGTTTCAGGGTAAACAACGCAATTAGAGTATCTAATTAAAATTAAGAAAAACAAAACTTCAACTTAATTGTTTTTAATGAAACTTCAAAAGGCAGTTTAATGTTCGGCCTTTCATTTAAAACCGTTTTCAGACCTAACGAACAAATAGTCTTCAAAAAATGGTCGAGAAACTTTGGCTATCACAGCAAACATTTCTCATGTTATTCCTATGGGATACTTTCCCTTTTTTTGCCAAAATGACTGAATCATTTTATGGAAATGAAAACCACCCCTAGCAACTTTATTTTTATAAATAAAGTAAACTAATTAATGGATCTATTTGAAATTTTCACGACATATTTAGGTCCTGGATTGTAGATCCGTGGAATATTTTCAAAACAGTAAACATAATACGAAAAAAGTTACATCCAAACAAAAAACCCTCCTTATATGAAGTCTTATCTAAGAGAGCAACTGCTCTCATAGAATTTATTTTTTCAAACTGGTCAATGGAATATCGACGAAGGAAACTCGATAAAAAGAGAAGAATACGCCGCCGGAAATTTTTTGTTTGCATTTGACCTAACCGCTGACCTGTTCATTTCAGCCGAACATTTTCACTTGATAAGGAACTGTAGTGCGCGATTGGAATTAATGTTTGAAAACTCTCTACCACAACTCTCAATGTTTTGTACTACTCGGAATTTCAGAACTTAATCAAAATTGATAAAAACCGATGCGTCATCTTTGATTATTCGAGGTAATGGATACATCGCAGTTAGCCCTGTTAATGAAAAATGACACCAATACCAGCAGGAATTTATTTCGGGGTCTTAGCGGCTGGCAAGTTACCTCAATACGTAAAATTATTACCATCCCTCTATATAGTCAATACCGCCATGTCTAACAACAAAGGTGAACACTGGACTGTAATGTATTTTTCAAGAAAGAAAACTGTGAATTTTTGGATAGTTTTGGAAACACCCAGATTATTTTGCATTCAACAATTTTGTCGATAGAAATGGTGTGACTGTAACATTTAATTCTATAAAATTGCAGAGTAATAACAGGAGAATTTTGTGTATATTTTGCTTTAAATATATGATATTATTTGTAAATTTTCTAAAGATAAGAATTTAAATGATTGTTGAGTTTATGCGAAAGAAATTTTCAATACAGTTTTCATAATAAGTTGTGTGTGGGTTATTTATTTATTTATAGCATTATTGAAAATTATATTTTATGAATATACATATAGGCGCGGGGCCCCAAAGGCGCGCTTCGCGGCTCGCGGAAATTAAAGTTAATGTATTCGCGCGCGGTTCGCGAGAATTAATCTTAGTAATATATAGTGAAAAACAAAACAAATTCTAAATTATTGGTAATAAATAGTTAAAAAAACTGAAAATAAATAGTAACAAATGCAAAAACAATAAATATGTTCTATTCTTTTGATAGTAATAATATGCTAATTGCAAACGTTAAAAAAAAAGGTTTACTTAAACCAAAGTTAAAATTTTGGTGTTTACAGCACTTATGATGGGGGAGACGCAAGGTTTTGGTTTAGAAGTTGGAAGAGTTTCATCTGTAACTTTGGAAAGCGTAGAGGTGGCAGTGTGGTTTTGAACGGATTCATCTATTACTTTATTATCACAGGTTTTTTTGTTTTTTTAGGATTGTTATTGCTTGCCACTATTACTTTCTCGCCACAGTTTAGTTTTTATGATTATTACTTCTTGCTACTATCACGTTTTAGTCACAGTTTTGTTTTGCAGGATAACTCTTCCTTGCTACAATCACTTTTTCATCACATTTTTGTTTTGTAGGATAATTCTTGCTTGCTATATTCACTTTTTTATCACATTGTTTTTGTGTTTTAGTATTGCCTATTACTCTAACCTTTTTATCACTTATTTTGGGCAAGATTTTGGAAGAGTTTTCTTTGCTGTTTTTCTGGATAACTGTTTTCCCTCTATTTTTAAACTCTTTTGGTTTTTTTAGCTACTGTGGTTACATTTTTCGTGATGTTATACAGCTTGCAGGGTAACGTGTGGCCACCTTTACTTCTCTTGCCTCTTATTTCATTTCGTCCACTGATTTGTCCCCTCACCATATCTACAATTTTATCATGGCCAATTGTTCGTGGCCAAATGACTCTCAACTTTTCTAAGACTTCGCATTTAAAACCTTGTATAACAGCCGGGATAGTTAATACCACTTCAAAGAACATTTGTTTTAATCTCGCGTCACTAGTGACACGGGCCATTGTTCAATTAATTAGGGCAGATATTAATATAATAGGTCAATATCCTAGCATTAATTCTCAATAAATTACTTACAAATGCTTTTTGAGGGACTATTGATGAGCGTCCACTTTTTGTATTCTGCTACGACAATTCTGCTAATTTCAGTTACATATGGAATTAAAACTGTAGCTGGTAAACACATACTCCCGCTGTTTAGCATAACTAACGCAGGTGTCATATCTTTTGGTAGGAGCTCGGTGTTTCTGACACTCAAACTCATTTTGTATAACAAATGAGGTTCGTCTCTTTGTTTTTGAGTTACTGGCTTTTTCCTCGTTTTTATTTGGCGTGAATTTGCATATTGTTTTTGTTTAGTTTCCAAATTTCTCCTAACTGACCACCACCAAATTTGTAGAGACGATCAGTCTTAATATGTCTCAAAGAAGACTTTTTAGGATCCATTTTTCCACCATCCACCCAAGTTTGGGAAATATGAGGATTAAATTTGAGCCCTTCTTTTTGCCTCCTAACTATTGCCAATTCATCGATGATTCGGAAATTGAGCCAATGAACAACTGAGCTTAGCGATTCTTGATTAAAATTACTTAAAGATAGTGGATTTGTCGCAAGTTCTCCAACGTTGAAGCTGTTAGCCCAAAGGAATTGAGATGTTCCGCTTTTTTCATTTTCATACTTGTTCTTTAGAAGAGAGTAATTCTAGAACAAATTATGCACTAATGTTTCTAATTTCCCAGTGTTCTTAAGTTGTTCAATGATGTAATGTTCTTGTGATCATCATTTATTTTAAAGAAATCGTCCTCCTATTCGTTTAATAAGGTTTTCGAACTTATGTCTTGAGTTGCCATAATAAGTAAATTAATTTTAATTAGTAAGAAATGAAATTTATATTTGGCCAAATTTCAAAAAAAATTTATTACTTACCATTATTTGTCACAGTATTTCAATAAGTCTGCTAAGCCTTAACCAAATTGCCTGAAAGAAAGCAGACGCAACCAAGCCAGCTAACTAACACGCTCTGGGTGACGTCACGACCCGATAAAAACAACGCGGGACTATTTTTCTCGCGCGTATTAGCACAATAATTCGTTGTGAGTGAATAGGCAAGGGGGTCGGAAGTGTTTTTGATAATGTTTGACCCCCTTCAAAACGGACGTCGCTGGTAGGGCTTCCCGATAGACACTTAGTGTTATTTTCTATTTTATTTTGCCCATACGGTGGCAACCCTAAAACCGTAGAGAAATTATCTCTATAGACGGCTAGCGATTGCTATATGCTTATAGTCTTTTACATTTCAGACACGCTAGCTGTAAGGTGAAGTAAATCACTTCCTATGTTATCCGCTTCTGACATAGGGTTTTTACAACTAAAGGTAGAAGGCCTTAAGAAATATAAGAGAGAACAACAGGGACAATTTTTACTTCAATTTTCACTAAGAACTCGTACGCGTGACCACGAGAGAATTTTACTGGTAAAGACTTTTGAAGAATTGTGCTCTTTCCTTAGCAAAGCCCCTTCTTACACTTTTCACTACTTCTCTTTCAGAGGGTGCCCTTCCATCGGACTGGTGTGTGGCACATGTAACACCGATATATAAAGGGTAAGGGTAGTAGGGGTGATGCCGGTAACTACAGTCCCATTAGCAAAGTAATGGAAAAGTGTCTTCGCATTCCATTGCTTAATTTTGTCCTACCCCTTCTTAACGCCTTCCAGCATGGTTTACTCCACAATCGATCTATAGAAACTAACCTTTTATCGGCCTTTTGAATTTGGCTACCGTTACCAACTGTTAAAACAAGTTGGAAAAACCAAAATATTACCTCTCCGAGTCAAGAGGACTGCAACTAGAAACTTATTAACCTAGATTTAGAATTATTTCTCTTTTTTGAAGTAAAATTTACGAATTATTAAAGCAGTATTCCAAGCATAGCGAATATTCAGTTAAGCAGACGACATTTACATCCAAAAAAGATATGTCTTGGACACATTTAAATCAGTAAATGGGGAAAAACAGGAAATGAAGTGTATAAATTTTGCAGAGATATAACCTTTATGTGTTTGAAAAGGCCCAATTGTCTACGCCTCAACTGTTAACCCTATATTCTTATAACTAGTTAGCAGTATAAACACTACTGTCTTGTTTCACCTCAATGATATTCTTAGTGTGCCAAAATGAGTGTAAACGTTAAATATCACCAAAGCTGACTTGTGGTTAAACGCACTGAAAGTCCATGCGCACCATAATAAGAATGAAAACTTCGAAGCTATAACCCGATAACGATTAGCCCTTTCACTGATCTAATTGCCACCATGATGCTTTTATCTATTATAAAATCTAAACCTGATTATTTAAACGTGTAAATTAACTTTCGGCTCACTCTGAACCGTTAATGTCCCTTCATTACAGACACGAACATTGAAACCCAAAGTTTACTTCACCTCAGGTCTCAATTATTTACGTTTTGTTAACTAAGACTATTGCGAATAACAATTGATTCACCCAACAGGGTCCAGGCCTTAGCTTTCTTGTCGAAATCATTAATGCAAGGATTATTCTACATACAGATGTAGTATTGCTTAAGTAATATATAAACAGCCATTTCAAATAACAATATTAAAAAATGTCCTTGGATTATCAAAATGAAACAAAGCTTTAAAACTGCAAAAGTACTAAATGCATCGTAATTACGAAAAATATTTCAACATATTCATCTTATGTTATGAAAAAAGTGAATATTAAGGTTCTGTAGGATTTGTTTACACATCAAAACAAAGTGAACTGCTAACGCAGCGCACTAGAGTAACAACGGACGGACACTTTCGACAAAAACATAGACAGCTTTTTAACTCTTTCCGTATTAATTTTGAATTGAGAAACAAGATTATCTTAAATATTAAAATAAATATAATTTATATTTAATATTTTCTTCGTTATTTGTTCGCCTTATTGAGCGTTACATCGTTTAAAAATAGAGCAATTAAACATTCTTAAGAGACTTGACTAATATTGACGTTTGAAATGAAGCATCCGCCTGTTGCTTCGTCTTACTCAAATAGGTAGTATATAAAGGATTCGAATCGCAACTGTGGATAAGAACATCGCAATTGCGTGAACCTTTGGAGGAAGACCCCGCCATTGGAAGGCTATACGTTTCTCGTAACCCTATCCGATCGCCGCGTACGTCTTAACCTTAATGAAGATGGAGTAGAAGCCAGGTGTACAGACTGGTGTCCATGTGGGATGGACAAAAACTAAGACCAGAAGATGGTGGTGATTAGAAGCCAGTATGTACAGACTGGTGTCCATGTGGGATGGACAAAAGACCAGAAGATGATGGTGTTTAGAAGCCAGTGCGTACAGACTGGTGTCCATGTGGGATGGACAAAGACCAGAGGCTTGAGGTGTTAGACAGGCAATGAAGTGGAATATAATTTCCGGGAACTGTAAATGCGGTCCGGAAATTGAAAACACCTTTGCTCCGATTTGAAAACTGCGAACGCGGTTAAATGGGTGTAACAACAGACAAACAGACACGTCGAAATTAGAACCTCTCCGTGACATACGTCACTCGGAGAGGTAAAAAATAATAATAATATTTTATATATATTTTTGGAGCTGTAAGGCTATCCCAGCCCTAGCGCGTCACTTGAAAGGAACGAAAAAAAACTAGTAATGCGGGTATGGTGGTCTACTGGACTTAACGATTGTCATTAAAG
The DNA here is from genome assembly GCA_019434445.1 of Phalangium opilio. Taxonomy (NCBI): domain Eukaryota; kingdom Metazoa; phylum Arthropoda; class Arachnida; order Opiliones; family Phalangiidae; genus Phalangium; species Phalangium opilio. The sequence goes on from JAEQBA010000695.1 coordinate 6,005, forward strand.
TATTGTTTTTTGTTACTAATGGGTGCAGTTTTAAACTTATCCGAATTTCTTAACTATGTGGTTTTTCAATCGGGAACATTTACAGTGCAAATTAAGGTCTCCCTTATATTTACGGTAAATCTCCCCAGATTTATTGGCTTATCCCTAAAGAACATGACGGTTATAATTTAAGTACGAAAAATAATCTTTACGTAGCAAAAAAAATTCATTTGAGGTTGCCGAGACTTCCTTTCGCTTCAGTTCCATTGCGCGGAATCCAAATCAACCAAACCCAATCCCATTCGACCGAAAAACCCTTACTTTGGCGGATTTATGATTCGGTCCAATGGGACAACCCCATTGCACCGAAAAACCCGCGCTTCGAGTTTTTCCCGATAAAATTTAAATAAATAAAATCCCGGGAACGCAAAGATTTTATCTTTGCTGGCAAAAATTAAATTAACTTTAAACAATTTAAGTTCTACGTAAAATAAACACTAGATCCAAACATTTTCTAAATAATTATTTTAAAACTAAGGATTGTAAGAACCAAATAGTAATAAATCAGCAAAATATGACATAATAAAACCAATTGCTAATATTTATTTATTTCTTTTATGTTATATTCATCATGAAAATACTTTAAGCCAGCCGTTTTAATATACTTGAAGTGTATAACCTCTAAAAAGAGGAAGAGACGTCCTACTAACCACACCTAATTTAACAGTAATTTTTTGGAAAAGGCATATTATTTGAGAAGTCAATGAAGATAAACATCATTATTTTGGAAAAGGCGTAACATTGTTAAGTGATTTATAAAATATTACTAGCCTAGCTTAACCAAATAGTAGCGTTTTATGTTATATTCTTCATGAAAATACTTTAAGCCGTTTTAATATAATTGAAGTGTACAACAGCTCCAAAGAGGAAGCGACGTCCTCCTAACCAAACCTAATCTAATATCAATATTTTGGAAAAGCCGTAACATTGTTATTGATTTATAAAATATTACTAACCTAGCTTAACCAAATGGTGGCGTTTCCAAGTCAGTAAAAATATATTTAAAACGCTTTCATTAAAAAAACGACATTAATAGAAATTAAACTACATAGCATTTTGGGGTCGCTGTTTGCGAAAAATAGAGTCGTTTGAATTGTAAATACCAAACCCGCCGTTGGGCTAAATTCATTGAAAACATTGGCGGGATTCGGTCTAATGGTATTCTGCGCAATAAGAAGATACCCTTCCTTTCAGGGCATCTATCTCGGTAAAGAGATTACTCAAGATAGGAGGTAGACAACAATGATCTTATCCCAATTTCCGCAAACGGAAAACATCCCACTACTGTTGCGGATGTGATTCCGTCAAATACTATACGTACGGCATGGCGACCAAATTATCTAGGAGAATGGCTTGGTGTGCACGGGCCTTAGCCAGTTGATACTAAAATCTGACAATATATATGTTTTGATATCGAAGTGAAACCTTCGAAAGAGTTCTTCGAGATGAGCCGAGCGAAAAATACTGGGATATTCCAGTTTTTTATATTTAAGCGAAATATTATTTTTGAAACCTTACGAATTTAATTATATTGAATGGCAATGTTTGTCACATTGATGTACATGAAAGTGGCATTTTTGTATAATTCAATATCCGAGTTATGGTAGCCGATTTCCATGCCACCTTCTCATCAAGGATTATTTAAATAATCCTTGTTCTCATGTACCATCAAAATTTGACATTTTACACTATTTATACTTGCTACAGCAATATTGGAATAGAAAAATATTACCCCGAATTCTATGGCGAATCTTATAATCATGATGTCAAATTCATCTTTTCGTACTCCATGGTCTTCACAGACAATCGATTTCACCTCGCTAAACTTTAACAGTTCTAGGCTGAAAACATAATAAACAGGAAATGATCTATTAGTATAAGTTACATAACAAAAATAAGTGTGACACTCAATTAAATACCTTAATTCAGGTAATTTTACGAAAAACAAAATCGAAAATCCTTCTCTATGCTTAAAACTCGACAGTAAAACCTTAGATATTTCGCGATATTTCTCCTCCAGACGCGCGCAATTAGATGTTAGGGGGAGGGCCTTGTGGGTTACTGTTATGACACGACTTTGCGCAGACGTACGATACACAAAGTTTGCACAAACTTGTGTTATAGACATGTGCGCGCATGTCTGTAACACTTGTTAACGTACACGTCTGTGACAGGAGTTTGTCCATACGTCTATGACACGAGGTTTTCCACACTTCTACGAACACAGTTTTGCGATCACGTTTATGACACGACTTTGCGCACACATCTACGACACTAGTTTTCGGCACTCATACGACACTAATTTTAGCAGACGTTTGTGACACTAGTGAGCACAAACTCGTGTTATAGACGTATGCGCACACGTCTCTGACATAAGTTTATAAACACCTCTACGTTACAAGTTTGTCCACACTTCTAGGATGCAAGTTTGTCCACACTTCCACGATCTACGTTTGTCCACACTCCCACGATCTACGTATGTCCACACTTTCACGATCTACGTTTGTCCACAATTCCCCGATCCACGTTTGTCCAAACTTCCACGATCAACGTATGTCCAAACTTCCACGAGAAACGTTTGTCCACATTTCCACGATCTACGTTTGCCCACACTTCCACGATCTACGTTTGTCCACACTTCCACGATCCACGTTTGCCCACACTTCCACGATCTACGTTTGTCCACACTTCCACGATCCACGTTTGCCCACACTTTTAACAATCTATGTTTGTTCACACTTCCACGATTAACGTTTGTCCACACTTACATGATCTGCACCATGGGAAATTCGAGATTTCACCAATTAGTGAACGATCCCAACTTAGTATCAAGAATTCTTCGCATTTCGCATATCAAATAAGTAAAAACGATTTTATTTTTCATAGTTTTGTTTACAATTTCTATTGAGGGCGACTTATGGCCCTCCTTAAATTTGAAAACTTTAACATGAATAGAAAATAGTTAAAATTTTAAGTTTAAGTTACTAAAATATCTACATCACTATAACAGAAATAAATTAAAATTAAAATTATAACAATGGTTCGGAAATAAGATTTTATTATTTATTGGGAAGTATAATTTTTTTTACGGTGACCTTCATCTTAGATAAGGAATTTTTTTATTGAGTTGGGGATATATGATGTTATAATGCTTAATTCTAGCATGGTATACTGAATTTAGCTGTGTTTTTTTCCTATGTTTTACACCCTGTTATTTTTAATAACTTATTACTTCTTGTGCTTGATATTAGATTTTGTGTTTGGACTAAGTCATGCGCTCCGTCAATATTTTTGTGTTTAAAACCAAGCTATTGTATGTTGTTAATTGAAATATGTTCAGAAGTCTGATTTCTTCCATTGATGAAACGCGTTTGTATCATACATTAACCACTTTTAAAGTTTCAGTCAGTCAAAAATTATTTTAATTATTTGACTCTTAGGTGGTACTTTGAATAGAATTGAATGGCAAATATTGGGCTAAATGAGGGGGAAAAGTTTTTACGCTTAATTTCGGAAGTGTTTTAAATCCATTAGAACCAGTTTTTACGTGTTTTTTATATTACGTAATCACAATTTTTACTTGTTAAATTTGAATGTTTTTTTTTATGAAATGTAGCTTGTTTTTCCAAGTGCATTAAAGAGATGACGATACATTTAAACATATATATTTCAAGTATCTGATCTCGCACTATAAACTAACGCTTAAAAGTTCAACTCACGTCACGTTTGGAATATTTGATAAAATGTACGAAAATTGCGTTTTCCAACTTAGATCATGAATTGAAACTTTGTTGCTCGAAATATATTCAAAAAGATTTTCATCTTCCTATTTAAAAAACGAATCAAATTATTTTTAAACAATTGTCAAGTCATTGTAATAATTTTATTAAAAATTTAGCCCTGAAGCCGTCAAACACAGAACAAGAACAATGATATTTAAGCCTAGTATTCGCGAGTATTACGGTTAATTATTCTCGAATACCAGGCTTAACTATTTGCGTTTAATCGGTTAGTAAAAAAATTACCAAGGCCTAACTATTCGGTATTCGATTTGGAATAATCTATTCAATTCGGTACTTGATAGGGAAAATTATACCAAGGAAATATATATTCCAATATACAGGGTGATTCAGAGATGTTTGCGTTCCTTGTAAAAGTAGATTCCTTGCTAAACTTGGAGTCGAAATTTCCTCATCGGTTTTGGTCTAAACCTACCGTTACAGAGTTACAAGGTCTTAAACTCCGGGCCCATTTGGGCCCTAATACCATCTTCCGTCGGTGTGTAAAATCTTGGTCTAGTAAGACATAGTTTGTCTAATACTCTTGTTACTTTCGAAAAAAAGATTGTAATGCGATTTTAGTATAACGAAATTTAGGTTTTCTGAAGAAACTCACGATATCTAACAATGCCTCTCACTACCTTTCTCAAACAAGCTTTGGTTTTAACGTGTCGTCTGAAGAGGGTATTAAACAAGAGGTAAAGATAACTAAAGAAAAGTTTTAAATGAGATATCATTGGTGATTGCCAAATTAAGAAGTTCTTACAAATTCACATTTTGCCTCCAAGCAAGGGCTTTCCACCCACTTCAGACGAAGCATAAAAAGTACTACAATACGTCAGAGTTTAAGTCGAGATGCTATTAGTGAGGTCGAAATATAAGCTTTACTTTCAATAACGATAATTTTGGAAATTTCTTTATTTCGGTGTAACAAAAGATCTAAATTGATAAAGGTCTTCAACGTCATATTAAGGAAGTTGCTCAAAATGAGCAGACCCTTGAACACTGTTTAGCATTTCCAGTTCTCTTTTGATATGATGTCCGAGAACATGAGAGTGCCATTCTAATCCCTATCTGATTCGACTCCAAAGGTCTTCTAAACAGAAATATTTAGGTTAGGTAATTTACAGCAATCAAAATTATTAGTGATAATACTTCGAAATAAAACTGATCTTGTTCTGGGGCTTCACTGCCCAATTATTATTACTTATGATCTGGATTTTACGTACCGGTTCCATTAAAAACCTCAACGTCATGTTCCTGTAAGTAATTTAGTAATTTCATTAAAATCAGACAACCACGATTGTTAGGAATACATGTATTTCGTCTATCTACTCTATGTATTCCTGGCCTGATATAGTGTGTGTTCGTGTGTGTACTGAAACTTTGTTCTACAAAAATCTAATATACATAGAAATCTGGGTTTGCGTGTGCTGACAACCAACGCTGGAAAAAATTATATATCGAATAAGCTGCCATCGGAGATAGGGAGTTGCCTATCCTCTAAGCGCGAAAACAAATATCCTCACGCACATCACTGCCTTCTCTAATACTAGGCCTTGAAATATACAACAGAAGCATTTTTATGTGACATTTTGAATTTGCGCTTAGTAACCGTTCTGGGGCAAATTTTTGCGATGACGAAAGTAAATTCGTACTGCGCAGTCTCGCATGACGTCTTTCTCTTATATCGGACCAGAGTGGGAAACTAAACTAAACTAGAGAAGTATATCGTTAAAATATTGGAGTTAATGTATGGACTCTAGTTATCCTTGAATTATCTTAGTGGTCCAAAGGACCACTGACCCGCTCCGATTTATTTTTTAAACTGGACTAGTAAATGTTTAAACTGGTCATTTGCCCTGTGCCACAGTCTTATTTCCCACGCTCTGGCAGACTATGGGTGCAATTCGTCGCTAAAATGATCCTCGGGTATGTATGATTGTATTTTTCATCAAATTCAGTTAAATCTGAAGCCCAACTACAATGGATAGATCAATATGTTTGGATCGTCTCTCAACCTAGATCCAACGCAAAAGCTTTGAGTTTAATACATTTGCTAGATCGTCGGGATATAGGAATCCCAGAAATTATTTCACGAACATTTTAATTGATATTGCAGATTTTGTTAGGGAAGCAGTACACTCCATTGCGAAACGTTGTTCATTGATGATACTTGTACATTTCATTCTACCATATTTTGCGAAGGCTTTAAAATGTAAATACATTTTACCCACACTGTGATAAATGCCTTTTTATGTTTTAACAAGCTTTTTGTCGTTTGCATTTTAATGGGTCTTTTTATTTAAGTCAGCTGCTATATTTTTACTTTAACCGTTGTCTTGCAAGCTTTCAACAAGTTTTGAATTTGCCGCCAGTTTAAAACCTTAGAAAAGCGACATCTAGCGCCATTTGTGAAATCCTAACTGCCAACCCTCTTTTATTCGTATTGCAAGACCTAGTATTAGAGAAGGCAGTGCACAAATATAATTTGTGCTCCCTGCCCATAGCCCACTCGATCACGCCGTAACACTACGCAAGATGCAGAGCAGCGTCCGTAAGCATGGATCGAGTGGGCTGTGCAATGCCTGGCCAAGTCAGCTGACTTAGGTGAAATATTTATCATTTCTATGCGACTTAATTCTAGATATTCTTGAACGAATCATCTTGTGAACATTTTATAAGACAGGCTTCTGGCGCTGGGTTTTTTTCTTTTCCAAATTTGTTCTTTTAATTAAACAAAATAATTTCACCCATTTTTTCATATCTTCAGAAATTTTATAACGATAGTGTGTTACAAATTTATCCAAAAATTTATATTAATTAACACACTGTAAAATGTTTTCTCAAGTAACTTTAGAATATGCACTAAAATGAGCATTATATAAATAATTAAAACTTTAATTGTTACCTAATAAAAATGATTGGAAGAACCACAATCTATCATTAACTTTACCAGCAATTTAAACAAAAACTTTTCTTTATAGCGGTTACCGTTGGCTGGTGGCACTAATAAATAGTAATTAAAAATGTAACTGTTACCTAATAAAAATGATTGCAAGAGCAGGAATAAAAAATAATGGTTGGTTTGTTGACCGGGTTTAGTGATCGTGTGTTTCAATTTATCAATTATTTTACCACTAATTTAAACAAACAAAATGATCTACGTAGTGGTTTTCGTTGGTCGGTTACACCTGATATAATCTCTGTAGCGTTTACCGTTGGCAAATTGCCCATTGTTTATTGTTCTCTTAGGTAACGTTAGAGTGGGCGCAAAATAATAAATAATTCAATTATTGCCAAGTAAAAATGATTGGAAGAGCCTGAATTAAAAATATTGGTTGATTTGGTGACAGGATTTAGTGATAAGTGTGATTGAATCTATCATTTATTATACAAGAAATTTAAATAAAAAACTGATCTTCATAGCGGTTATCGTTGGCTGGTGACACCACTCGAGAAACCAGGGAACGAACCCTTGTGCGTAGTTTGCATTAATCTACTTTAAACAACAAAATATTATTTAATTTAAATTACCTAATTAGTTCAAATTAGCGGTTATCGTTGGCCGATGGAACCAGGTGAAACACCTTAAAACGAACGCAACACGGCCAATTGGTCTCTAGTCTACAATCAGCTGTTTTGAACTTTTGACAGAGGCTTAGTGAAATCCGCGTTTTTAAAAATTATCGGGTAAAATTCTTTTGTATTAAATTATAATAAAGTTGAACTTACGAGAATAAAATAAAATTCGGACTAATTAACCCCTTCTTGGAGCCTTAAATTTTTCATTTTAACTTTACGCAAGGAGACCCAGCTTTAGACTCACGCAGTGAGTCAGGCCTCCTTGTGTTACACTTGAAGCCCAGGCCTCCATGTGCAAATGCAATGAATCCTCTTAGTCTGTAAACTATGTATTATCCCTAATTATCTTAATGTTCATTTTATGGAGAGGATTAAGTTCTAGATTTTTATTTGATACATTCATAATAACGTTATTTTAACCCTCAATACCTTTACATTCATACTTGAGTAGCACAGTTTTTAGAATGATAACTTAATTTAAGGATGTTGTCAGTTTGTAAATCTCGTTAGTTGAGTTCCTCATTAGAGACGGTCTGAAATTTAAATCACTTGTCAGAGACTGGAGGTGGCAACATTGACTGACAGAATCTCAATGGGTATTTAAGAAACTGGGATACATTTAAATAGAAATTCTAAATTACAATTAAATACTTTTTGTTTGATACCTTGATATTATCGTAATCAATCCTTGAATACGTTAATTTCGTTTTACGTCAAGAGTTTCGCATTTTTTACACCTGTTATCGTTGAGTTGTTGATTTAATTTTATAATTATCTTTGAGCAATTCAAATGGAGCCTTAAATTTTTCATATTAACATTAATTAAGCCATGAGTATGTTGATTGCGTTTGTCATTAATGGTATCGCCGGAATTAAGTTATATTTAAACACCTGATTAAACTACCTAATCATCGATCATCCGTTAAGCCTTAGACTTTGCCATAAGCAGGCGACAATCTAGACGGAGTTTGCAGTCTATTTATGATATCTCATTTTGCCCTCTATTGGATCTCTCAACACTATCGTAAAATTTATTACTTAAATATAATAATCATATTAGCTAATTATAATTATTTAACTTTAAATGAGTATGTTTCAATGATTTCATTTACATTGCTAAAAATAATTAAGCGCGCGCCACCCTCCCCTAGGGAAAATGCTCTCTACCCTCTCTCTCTCTCTCTCTCTCGTCTCCGGCAGTCAGGCTTACAATATATAGCTGCAGCTAGTTGAGGGCGTCGGGGAGGGGGGGTCCAGATCCTTCTTCCTCTCTCTCTTCTCTTGACTCTAACTTAACTCTGGTATTATACTAACCGAGCGTGGCACAGTTGGCTGGGGCAGGCGCCAGTAGTTAAACCCTGTACTTTAAGAGAAAAGTAAACAACCACGCCCCCAAAATAAACAAGTATCGTGTTAGCGAGCCCACCTCCCCGGGGTAGATATTTTTCCCGACTATAAATGACGGATTTTGGTGAAAAGCCTCATTTCATCGATAAAACAGGACAAGATGAAAGGTTCACCAGATGCTCCAATTTATTTTTGTTTTGAGCATGTATTAATATCCGTGGGTATTATAGTAATTATGCTTTTAAACACACCGTCAAAGTATCCTATCGCTGTGTTTTTGGTATTGTTAATGCCGATTACTATCCCTATATCATTCGTAATAGCCTTGCTAACAAATGATATATATTTTCTACTCGTATTTTTTTCGCCATTATTATTTATTTGTCGCATCATCTACGAGATATTAAAGAAAGTAATTTTGTTACCGTATTGGTTAGCCGAATCGTTATTTTGTTTAAGTCACGAGTATTATAAATATGTCACCCGTATGAATTTTTACTCTGTACCGAAATCAAATAAGTAATTTTGTAAAAATAAAACATTTTTTATTGATAATTATACATGGTTTCAAGAATTTTCTTTTAAACCGAAATATCCTCCCACGCGCTCTCTCGGAGAGAAAGTGAAAGTCATCCAAACCAGTTTAGCCGCCGCGGAGGTGTAGGGCGGGCGCGCTGTATGGAGTGAGAGAGGGAAAAAAAGGTGTTCAACTAGAATATAATATAATTCTAAATAACATTACTTGCTATAACGCGCTGGAGAATAGAAGTCGAAAACCACGGTGCGTGTTTTTTCTGTAAGCCAAACTTATTAATTAATTTAACGTTCGTCTAAGCGTTTTTTCGGAACACAATAGATTAGATTAATACAATTAAGAAGTTTGGTTTACCGTATATGTAGAGTTTCAATGTCTCCAAACAGGAATTTCAACGCGCCACGGAACTTTTATAGCGAAAGCTCTGTAAAAGAGACGAGATTTAAGTTCAAGTAGTCTATAATGTAATTCTCTATAGCATTACTTGCTATAACGCGCTGGAGAATAGAATTCGAAAGCCACGGTGAGTGTTGTTTCTGTAAACCAAACTTCTTAATTAATTTAACGTTCGTCTAAGCGTTTTTCGGAACACAATAGATTAGATTAATACAATTAAGAAGTTTGGTTTACCGTATACGTAGAGTTTCAGTGTCTTCAAACAGGAATTTCAACGTGGATTATTCCTAAAATGACTGAAGAAATCTCGAAAATGTTGAACAGTAGCGTTTCTTCTCGATGATCGAATAGATATCTGTAAACCCACAGTCCTGGATATTTATTTTTCTCCGAACATTTTACTCAAATGAGCTGATTAAAATAATGCATTCAAGACTGTGGGCTTACCGATCCGAGGTACCAAGAAGTTAGGCTACTCTTCTCCAAACTTTGGTATGAATGTGGATTAGCTGTAAACCCATATTAATTATTCTCCGAACATTTTATTCAAATGTAGTGATTAAAATATTATATAGTGAGACTTACCAAGATAACAGCACCAAGAAAGACTGCCAAAACGATTTTACTGGCGCTGATTATCACAGCAATGACGTTGAAAATCATTTCGTCGATCCCAGTGAAACTCTCAGCGAGGAATGAGTGATTTAACTATGATTTTTTGGGGTATTTATACTAAATCTCTCCAACGTAAAATATACTATTATTTACCTTTTTAATTCAATTCTGGAGATATGCGAGGTTAAAGTTTAACATTTGCCCTGTTGTTCTTATGTTAACTAATTTTTTTATTGGAACAGGGTGTTAATTTGAATAACGCCTAACCAGATAAATTACAGTTTTTTTTAAAAAAAAATGGGACATGTTTCGTAAAATTATTTTTTGCTATTATGAAGATATTTCTACCATTGTCTTTACTTTGAGAAAAACCGAAATGGACGAACTTGTTTTGCGGTAGTATAGGAAATACAGGCTTTCCATCTGGAAGCTGTATTTCCTGAGAAAAACAGAGCTCATAATTGCATCTCATGTATTCAACATGAGTGCTGATTTGTCTCAAATATAAATCAATGTCAAAATGATTTGGCATTGCATGTTTGTTGTAAATTTTGTATAAAGTTTTTAAGATAAAATATTTTATAGCTCCCTGAGCCATCTCTTGATCATGTACTAATATATTTTCGTATATTAGCACATGTCGTCCGCAACAAATCTGGTTTTTATGATGCGCGCGAGAGTAACACTTTGATGTTAAAACATGTCTTCCATAATCGCGCAAATCAATTTTTAACACCGATTGCCGCCCAAAAAAAAATATATTCGATATTGATGAATATTTTGTCGAATATTTCATCAATATATTGTGATATCCTATAGATAGGATATTTAAAGCGTCTTCTCGCGCATAACCGTAATGTGTGATTTTATTTGTTTCGATATAGTCCATGGCTAAAGCTGCCAATGTTAGCGGTTGGTTTAGAATTAAATCCATTTTTCGTATAAATCTGTAATCAAAAGATATTATTAAAACACTTCGCTAAACCTGTGTTAAATTATATATATTTTAGTTTAATTGGAATATAAATATGATAAAAACTTTATAATAACTGTAACAATGTAATTACTTTTATAAAATATTTATCTTTGTCAGCTTTCAAAATCAATTCTTTAATTTATTATTACCATAAAATCAACCGCCTTTTCTTATGTCAAGGGTCAAATAATTTTTTTTTTACCTTCTCAGCTTTCAAAATAAATTCTTTAATTTGGTATTCTACATAAAACCAGCCGCCTTTTCTTATGTCAAGGGTCAAATAATTTTTTTTACCTTCTCAGCTTTCAAAATAAATTCTTTAATTTGGTAATCTACATAAAACCAACCGCCTTTTCTTGTGTCAAGGGGCGGATTCGTTTTTACTATAGTAAAATTTAACTACACTTTCGCAATAACTGAAATAACTCCAGTTAATTTAAGTTAGAACTAGTATTTTATTATACCTCGGGGTTTTTTTCAAAAGGTATATAAGCTAAAGAAAATCAGTATATTTCATCATAAATTCTTTCTCTAGTACATCCGAAATAAATAAAAAAAATGTCTAATGCTCAATCAAATGAATGGTAAGTTTAAAATATTTCTAACAATTATTTACTAAATCTTGTAAGGAGATAGCTTATGTACTGAAGGTGTAGGGTTTATTATTATCTATGACTAATTATTTTAAGAAATATCCCTATATTTAATTATTATTTATTTATTTCACTGTTAGCTCTTCCACCCAATCCAATTCTGCGTGAGTAAAGAAATTTTAAGTTTTAAAATAGTACAGCTATAAGATGATAAACACCGTTTTTGTTTCTACATTAGGCGGAGAACGCAGATTGTACGCCCTATTCTGCGAGATGAAGAACTTCTTCGAGAGTTTGTGGAGAATTTATCTCCACCGTCCCCCCTATTGTATATTGTTTGCTTTATCTCTACAATTAAACCTATAACTGATTGCGATACTAATGATAATTTAGCGAGGACGCATTTGAAGAATTCAATGGGGAGGAAGCAATAAGAGGCTTTTTGAGATCTGACAGAACTAATGCAGGAGCGCTTACACTTATAAGACCTGAGTACAGTCTATTTTTAACTTTCCGAACACTTTAATTTAAACTCTCGTGTTAGTTCAGTGGTTTAGCTTACGATATATTTCTAGTCCAAGTTAAAGCAATTAGAAAATTTCATTGGATTCAAAAATTGATTAGTTTTTATCTTTTGCAGTGTCTACAACTGGAACCAAGTCGCCCAAATTGGGTATTGCCGAGTGCCAAAAATGGGCGACATTTTGATGTGTGTTTACTGCAACAACGCGAGCCACATCAGGGTAACAGTATGTAGACGAAAAACGATCGTATTTTGTAAAAACAACCATTGTACAAGATACGGTTGTATTATTTATAAAATCAGGCATGGTGTGTTGTATGTAGTTGAATAGAAAATAAAAAAATTAAAATCGAAATAAAAAATATTTAATATACCGGTATAAAGTTTTCTTATTTTAGATTTAATAATATATTGAACAGTTACATTTTGAATGCAAATACTCAATCTGAGTTAAAATAAAACCTATAACATCTCTAACATCGAAGACGAGATTGAGATGCGACAGAGCGTTAACTAGATTGTCATACTCGCTGATATTGAAAAATATTTCTAAAATTTCTCTCATAGATGGTTTTGCATCGGAGAGGGACTTAATTTCTAAAAAGTTTATGCCATCTTTGAAGTTTGATAATTTCTCATACACTATCTCGTACGCTTGTTTTATTTCATCTCTTTGAGATTCAAGCAGCGCGATGTGATTGTTAATCAATTCTCGAAAACCAAACAAATCTTCCATACATTTTCTCTCAATGAAAAACTCTTTTACGTGGTTCCATAGTCCGCGTTTTTGAGACATAGGAAGGACTTCGTGTCTAAGATGAACTCCATCTTTCTCTATTTTCAATTTAAAATCTACAAGCATTTTTTCAAAGTATTCTGGATGAGTTGGCAAAAAAATAACCGAATATTGTTTATTTTCATCGTAAGGGGTTAAAATGATGTTTTCGTTTCTTAGCAAAATTGTCCATACATCCAATGGAATAACAAAAATAGCGCCAGATTCTTTTATCTCGGCATAAAGAACAATGTCTTCACCTCTCAAACCAACGCTAACTTTAATTAAATTTGATTGAAAATGAGCGAATATACGCTCTTGAAAAGCCATTAAACTGTTTAAAACTAGCTAACTTAGAAATACGCGATATACAAAGCATTAACTTACCAGATCTTTCTTGATCGGGATTCAAAATTTGATGAACTTCTCCATTTTTCCTCCTCCGTTTATATACTCTTCTCAAATGGGTGTAGCGTTGTTCAATATATATTCATCTGTATATTATCTTAAAAAATCTTAGCATTTCTTGCTTAATAATTTTAAAATGATTTTCGCAAGTCGAGTTTAATTTTTCAACATAATTACTCAATTTTAGACACGAAAATTTATCATGGTATAGAATTAATTAATTTTTTCTTGAAATTTTTTTGTACTTCTTTGGTATTTCATCATGGCATAAATTTATGCAAGAATTTTCTCCTTGACATATATTCCGCAATTTATCTTGACATGGTATTTCAAGTAATTATGTTGGTAATTCCCTCTATTGCCTAATCTCTGTTCTTAAATTTATGGTAACCATTTTATGAAATCAAATTTCATAATACCGAAAATGGGGTATGAAAAAAAAATGGTGTATAAAAGCTGGTATGGATAACACCCAAAATCCATTCCAATCTTCACTTCGAGTGGATCAAGTCTTTACCGCGTTTGGATCAAGAAAAGAAGAAGAAAACCAAATGGATTCTAGCAAGGGAAAACGATCTGGCAAGTCTGAATATTTATCTTTAGATAATGAAAAGTATGAATCTTCCGATGATGACTGTTTTGAAGTTAGTTGCGTGGATGACGAAGGTGGTTTAGAAAGCGTATATACTCGAAGCTCTAACCAATGCGCTTCGATTGTTAAAATACCGCAGAAAAAGGGTGAATATTACCTAGATATTAAAGCTACTAAATATAAAGATTTAAAACGATGTGCCAAGCAGGATGTTTGGACAGCGCCTTCAAAGCGCGTACAGTACATAGGCGATTTGAGCGAAAATGATTTAAAAGGTATTCTAATTTTAATGAAAAAGCTCGGAGAAAAGATAAAAGAAAATCCCCATAAGAAAATCTTAAATATCGTCAAAGCTAAAAAGGCAAAATCGCACGACTAAATACTTTTTGCATTACCAGATAATTTTTTCGTATTATTAATATTATAGGTAAATGGTGACGGTTTTTAATATTTAACCTTACGTTGTTTTCTTTCGAGCGCATTTAATATTTCGCATTACCCAGAATGGTTTCGATAAACGAAGCCATTCGAGACTATAAACATTTTTACAAGATAGAGAAACTTTCAGTTAAAACTTCTAGAAAATACAAGTGTAACCAGGTTAATTTTCGCGTTGATATCGAAAACACGGACGAAATTAGATTAACGCATATGTACGAAGATTTGCAAAACATTCTCGATTGTGTTTTAAAGGAAATCAAAAATGAATACCCAACGTACGATAGAGTTCGCTTATGCATTCAATCCGAGGAGCTCGAATCTCCTATAAATCTAAAATTAATGGCGTTAAATTCGCTAACTAGCGAACGTGTTTTGGCTGCAATTGAGCACGTAGCACAATCGAGAAGGGGTTTTATTTTAGATAGTTCTTTAAGATTTGATGTTGTTTTCCTCGACTGCGATTTTGAGATATCCGGGCTTTCCAACCGAAAAAGTGTTAGAAATAGAACTATAGTAGAAATGGAAAAATTTGTTAAAGCTGACAAAAATTTTATCACTCTCCAAAATAGCGACGATCTTTGTTTTGCTAGGACGTTAGTGATTGGGAAAGTTTTGGCGGATTTGAGATGTTGTAAATCGAAAGAGAGATCGGATCTTTATACCTATTTCGTTAAAATGAAAAGCTCCACGAGTTCATTACAGAAGGTGGAAGCTCTTAAACTGATTACATACGCTCGTGTACTACCCGGTCCAGTAAATTTAGCGGGTATTCAAAGGTTTCAAAATTATTTGCAAGGAGAATATCAAATTATTGTATACAACGCGGAAGATAACTTTCAAAAGTACTACGTCGGCCCATGGAGTAGAAAACAAATTTTTATTTTGCTTTTACGAAACCACGCTGTAGCGATAAAGAGTATTTCGAGAATGTTTGGCGGCGAAAGTTATTGTTCAAAATGCCTTGTTGTTTTTTATAAGTCTAGCGAAAAAAGGGCCCACCATTGTTCGCAGGGTGAATTAAATTGTAAAAGATGTTCATCACTTAACGTCTTCCATGAGATTAAAGAAATTCAGGTTATCAGGTGTAAATCTTGCAATCGTTATTTTAAAGGTAGTGAGTGTTTATCGTTACATATTTCGAATGGTACTTGCGATCGACTAAAACGTTGTCAGCAATGCGGTCAAGAAATTGAAACTCTGAGCAATAGCATTCACGAATGCGAAAAAAAATGTAAGCAATGCTTGATTGTGCATGAATGAAGAACCAGTGTTACGTTATGCCTTTAAAAGAAAAATATCCTCCCGTGAAATATGGATTTTTCGATTGCGAAAGCTACGTTTCCGACTCTAAAGAACATGTAGCCATCCTACTTGTCAGTGCTATGGAGATGGACGATGAAACATACGAATTTAAGACTTTCAAAGGGCAAGATTGTTGTAAACAGTACTTGGACTACTTGTTTCAAACAGAGGAATCGTTTGTTCAGCATGATACCAAAAGAATGAAGAAAATTAAACCGCGATTTGAGAACTACGTCATTTTTTCTCATAACGGTTCCCGTTTCGACTCGTATTGGATTTTAAACACTTTAGTTAATCACTACTTTATTAAACCTCAAGTAATTTTCAACGGCAGCCGCGCTTTAGCTGTTTTTATCAAAAACCAAAATATCAAGTTTTTGGACTCGATGAATTTCGTCGCCGGCTCTCTTAGATCTTTGAATAAAACCTTTGAACTGGGGGAATGTAAGAAACAGTTTTTCCCGTATATTTTCTTGACTCACGACACGATGAATTATAAGGGAAAATTGCCTGACAAATCTTATTTTCAACCTGAAAAAATGAAGACTAAGGATTACAAAGAATTCGAAATTTGGTACGAAGAAAAGCGTAAGACCGAGTACGATATGAACAAGGAGCTGGAGGAATACTGTCAAATGGATGTTTCCGTTTTAAAGGAAGCGATGGTTAAATTTAAAAATCTTTTTCTAAAAGCTACCAATTTCGACCCTTTCAATATGAACGCTATATCCATTTCGGGTGCTTGTCTACGTTTTTTCCTTCACACATACTTGAAAGAATACGCTTTAGCTATCGTGCCGCAAAATGGGTACCTATACCAACATCAAAATCAAAGTCGCGAAGCTATGAAATGGATCTCCCTCGAGGCTAAACAAAGGAATGTAAATTTCCAAACTACTTTTTCTATCCAGGGTGAAAAATACTTTGGAAAGTTCCCAGTCGATGCTTATTGTCCCGATCCTGAAATTATTCTCCAATATCATAATGATTTTTTTCACGGATGCGTTAGACACACAAAGCAGTCTAGCTTCAATTCATTTCTTGGAAAAACCAACAAAGCGTTATACGAAAGAACTCTAGACATTGAAGAATACATCAAAAACGCCGCTCCGAATGCTGAATTTAAAACCATGTGGAGTTGTGCGATTTGAAGAATATCTTCGAAACCATCAGGAAGATAAATCTATTGCGATACCGTATCATTTCCTTCTTCTATAGGATCGAGAGAAATGATTGTCGGGGGTAGGGTAGAAAACTTCAAATTGTTGCATATCTGTCAACCGGGTGAAAAGATACTGTATCGAGACGTCTGCAGTCTTTATAGTTTCGTCATGAAATTTAAAGACTTCCCAAAAGGGCACCCTACTATATTACGCGAAATTGTAGTTTAGAAAAAGATAAATATTTGGCGTGTTAAAATGCAAGGTTTTAGCCCCCAAAAAACTATACATTCCGATTCTTGCATTTAAATCTAATTCAAAAAAATTATTGTTTAGTCTATGTCGCACCTGCGCGGAAAAAAAGCTTATCAAGCCCTTGTCAGCATTCGAGAGAGCAGCGTATATTCGAAGGTGTGTTCAATACTCCCGAAATTTATTTGGCAATGGAATTGGCAATGGAATCGGTTACGAGCTGATTTCTATATCCGAAGTTTGGCATTACCCTGAGCGATTCAGATACGTGAAAAACCAAAGTTCTGGATTGTTTGGGGATTACATTGACAAGTTTTTGAAATTGAAAATTTGTAATAGCGGTTGGCCTGACAAATGTAGAGACTGAAAGTCAGAAAAGATATTTATTACAATCCATTTACGAAAAAGAAGGCATCTCGATATCAATCGAAGAAGTGACTAACAATCCAGCTTTAAGGAATATTTGCAAGCTAACGTTTAAACTCGCTTTCGGTAAAATTGTGTCAAAAATTGGAAGAGGAAAGACTGTTATTATAGATAAATACGAAGAACTAGTGGCTATATTAACGATGAGACTAAAGATCTGGAAGATATTCGACCTCTGAACGATTCATTGGCTTTGCTAACTTACAAACATAAGAAACCTTTCGTTCCTTCTTTACGAAGTGGCAGTCCTGTTATTGGAGGTTTTATCACAACCTACGCTCGAATAGAGCTATTTAACGTTATTCACAAGCTTGGGAAACGTTTGCTTTATATCGATACTGATGGTGCCATATTTTTAGAAGGAGGGAAAGATGATTGGATCCCTCCCGAAGGAAGTAGTTTGGGAGAGTGGAAATCAGAAATAGGCGCTTCGCATATAACAGAATTTGTTAGTACAGGACCGAAATCGTACGCTTATAAAACATCAGACAATCAATGCGTGGTGAAGTCGAAAGGTATCACGCTTTCTCGCGAAAATGAAAAAATTATAAATTTTGAATCTATGGTAGACTCCTTACAAAATCCAGAAAAACGGTATACGGTAGATATCCCGTTTAACGTTGTTCGACGCAAGCGGGACTTAACTTTACTCTTAGGAAACTTAAAAAAACAATTTGGGGTCACCTTCTCTAAAAGGATTCTTCTAGATGACTTTACTACATTACCCTTTGGGTATTGCCAAGAAGAAGAAGCAAGTTATTGCCAAGAAGAAGAAGCGAGTTACCTTTCATCACATTGTTAAAGTTCATTGGCTACCCGATAGCGAAGATCGAAGGAACGAGTGGCTGTACACCGCCGCGCGATTTAAAGATAGAGTATTTTCTTTTGAACACCCTTTTGAAACCAATTTTTGAACGAAAATTAAAAGAATCATAGTCGACAATGTCCTGTCGGTTGAAATTCGTAGCACCCTTTCAAATGATTGTTTCCGGCGCGTCTATGAGCGGAAAGACGAATTTTGTTTTGGAGTTATTGAAAAATCGTCAAAAAATGATAGACCCACCCCCTCACAGGATCGTATATTGCTACTCTCTATTTCAAGAAAAGTTTCACGAAATACGCAAAGAAATACCAGAAATTGAATTCCTGGAAGGATTGCCGCCTGATGATACGGATTTCTTTAACCCCAAAGTTAATAACCTGCTAGTGTTGGACGATTTAGCCCCTGTTGCTAATGCTAGTTCGTTCATTTCTTACCTTTTTACGGTTGGCTGTCATCATTTAAATTTAAGTTTAATTTTAATTACTCATAATCTATTCTCGATGGGGAAGGAATCTAGAGTTATAAGTTTGAATACTTCTTATTTTGTAATATTTAAAAATTTAAGGTCTCGGAGTCAGATTTCCCACTTGGAAAGACAGATATTTCGGGTAAAAAAATAATGTCAAAAGCGTATGAAATGGCTACATCTGACAAACCGTATAGTTACATAATTTGCGATTTGCGCCAAACTTGCGACGACTCTTTGAGATTAAGAACAAATGCACTTCCCAATGAAGGAAGCATGATATTTTTTGTGGAATAATAAATAGTTTTTTAAAACAAAGTCCCTGGTGGAGATTCAATTCATTGTAGTGAAAGATGCCATCCAAGTCATTTCGGAAACATTATCCTTACCTTAAACTACTGAGAGATATTAATCCTCAACAAAGGAAAACTTTAATATCGTTATCTAGCAAAGATCAGTTAAAATCTATTTGCACTATATGTTACAACTTGAAAAGAAACGCCATCGCTCTTCCGCAAAGCAAGAAAAGAAATTTGAGGCGGTACGAAAAAATTATAAAATCGCTATCTAATAAACGCCGTAGCCCAAATCAGGTTCGACAGTTGTTGTACAAGCAGACTGGAGGATTTTTTCTACCTAGCCTGATTGGTGCTATAATTCCAACTCTTTTGTCAGCTATAACCGGTGGAGAATGAAGAAAATGATTCTAGTTCCGGCGTCCTCGATTATGACCGATGTTGAAAAACAGGTTTCTTCGTTGGATAATGAAATTACCACCATTCTCAACCAACCTGGGAATCCCGATGATAAAGCCAGACAATATCTGAAATCTCTTCAACAATACCTTACAATGAAAAACTTGGTTGAACCTCCCGAAGTTAGAATAGCTCCTCAGCCAACGCCTGTATCGTCAACATCCATGCCTTCATCAAGCTATCTAAAATCTCACCAATATACCGGACAATCGTACGAACCACCGGTTCCAGTAATTGTCAAAACGAAACCTCGAAAAAAAATTGTGTTAGTTAAAAAGACCATTGGAAGTAATTATCAAGTTCGACGTTCTCAAAAGATGAAGAAAAAGAAAATTAAGCTTTCAAATCCATCTCTAGAAGCAGCAAAATCGTCTCCTGTTCTAAAAGAGATAAAAACACCAAGGACTGTCAAGAGATCCCCGTATGAATTAAGGCGAGAGAAAGGAAAAAAACCCAACAAATGGCTAGAATTTTGATTTTATTCATTACAATATCGAAACTCGTGATTTAACAAATGTGTACACAAATTTAACAATGATATGCTATCGTTATAATAAAGGTTTTTCTTATAAAGCAATTGGATTATTTCTTTCATACTGTAACCCTCGCATTTGGCGAAACAGTACATTAAAGTATGCAAACCGCAAAAATCGCTATCGATAGGCTGAATTACACAATCGTTGTAGATCCATTCTGAAGCGTAGGGGGTCAAATCAAATCCGTAATGGGTAGGATTCCTTCCAAAGGAGCAAAAGAATTCCGCTCTTTCTCGGTTGATGAAGAAAGCAACCCAGTGTCCATCGGCGATATAAGAAGGTGAAGTATTAACGACGAAAAGATAAACATTTTTCTCTAGAGGGGGTGGTGGTAGCTTGTCCGAAGGAAAAACACCGATAAAAAATGGTGAAGTTCGAGGATCGCAGTGCAAGACTTCGGAGAGTTGTTGCGTATTCATAGCCTCACTTGTAATAATTGCGGTTCGTAAAAAGCGCCTCTGATTGATACACCTTGACCATCTTTAACGTTGTAGGCTGGAGGACTCCGATGCAGGACTTTATCTATGATGAAATTCTCTTTGGTCCAGTTGGCAGTTCCTCCCTTTTCGAATCTAGTTTTCGAAGTTGCTAATTTAACTATCATGCCTGGTTTGAGAGCGGGTTTCTTTCCCTTCTTCTTATCTCCGTATAATCTAAACCAAACTAAATGCTCGTTATTGATATTAACATCTTTTGGTTTAAAACCAGTTGTCGAATGGACGCTCGAATTGTAACTTTTAACCAAGTTTGGCAAAACTTTAACGTAATCATACTTCCCGCTTCTGGTAAAGTATTTGTATATCTTTGACGACAGTGTAGCATTGAATCTCTCTACTAAGGACGCTTTTGTATCATTTACTAAAGCGAATGAACTGACGTTGTGTTTCTTTAAAAAATTGTCAAACCTTTTATTTACAAATTCTCCGCCTTGATCGAAAGTGAGTTTGGAAGGTTTGCGAGATTTAAAAATACTAGAGAAAGCTTTAACAATACTTTCCGGTTTTTTATCTCGAAGAGGGATAGCCCAAGCGAAGCGCGATAACACGTCGATGATAGTTAATACGTAGCGTTTTTTATTATTATACCGCTTAAACCGGTTGAAATCCATAAGATCGCACATCCATTGTTCATCTTTAGAAGTTACATAGACTTGATTTCTGGGGAATTTGAGTTTTCTAGGTCGGTGAGTTATGTAGGTATTCTGAGCTAACAACCAGTTTCTAGTCTCCTTTTTCGAAATTCCTTTAACACTATTTTGTAATTTCTTTATACTTCCTAACCCAGCCGGGTGAGAGAGATTGTAATAAACTTTCGCCAACTCATCGAGTCTCGACATTGGTGTGGAAAATGAGTAAATAACTTTCAATCAGGTCAAATTTATATTTCTTTATTCAGAACATTTATCCGTAAACAATCATATTTTTCAAATTGGTTAAATTATTAATAATATCGCTATAAAGGATGTACACGTCTTCTAATTTCGTTCCATCCATTTCTTCGTAAAATTCAACCAAAACCTCGTCGTAATTCATCCGCGGAAGCGCTTGTTCGATATTCTGTTCCACCGCTTGACACCAGTTGATATTATCGGCTCCGCAGGAAATATCGTGAGCTAACTTGTGATGACAACAACTGTTTTCGCATTTGATGGTAATTGAATAAAGTATATTCGTCAATTTTTCCAAAACGATCCTTTTCATAACATCCTTAGCGTCGAGTAAAACTTTGACTTCGCGATCGATGGTACTTTTCAAAGACTTTAAACTTTTCCACGATTCTTGATTCAGGGAGAATCCGCGAGCGGAAGAGTACATAATGTGGTAGTTATGATTCGCGCCGCGAACGTATTGTCTAAGGTCCAACTGCTTTTCCTTTCCAACGGTGAGACACTCTAGCAGAATATTATCTTTACTCATCCAAGTGTGAAACCTTTCAGATTCCCCATCGAAGTGAGAATCAATTTCGGGTTGCACCTTCCAAAGATCGTTCCAAATAGAATGATGAAACGAAACTTCCGAGTCGTTGTCTCGTCTTCGAATGGTAACGTAAGGATCGACGATATTTCTTACTACGATCTCCAGATCGCTGGAAAGATTGTGACTGACGAACATCTTGAAGATTAATGAAGAGTTGGTCGAGATATTTTTCCATTTATAGTCGCTATTTTCTTAATTAGATGCTGACATCTGTGTTTTAATCAAGTGGATAAATAACGCTTCTGTCTCTGGTCACGTAGAGCTCTTTGTTAAATACAGCATAAATTACGCAAGTGGTGTTGGTGTTGAGTGGTTTAGCAAACTTCATACTAAGACGAAGATTTCCCTGCTTAGGAGGGTTGATAAAATCACCTTGACAATCGCCGGCAGCTGTTAAATCGTACGCGAATATGGTATAACCGTTACCATAGTCTTCGTAAGAAATATAATTGCCTTTGTTTTTACCTAGTATATCTAACACGTCGAACAGTGAGGCATATTCTCTGGTATATTGTCTTTTGTCAAAGTTGGGTTCGAAAGGAATGTCTGGAAAATTTGTCGAGCCAATAGCGACCGACATATGTCTCAAATCATTATGAGTGAGATGGTAAGGATTGGTATCTAACGTACCGTTGAAAGCGTTCGTGGGTACGAAGAAAACTATCATAAGATCGGGCATTCTCCCAATGAAAACATTTTCCCTAGTGCAATCGACTTCGCCTTTAGATATTGGGAAATGTTTAATAACCGTTTGCTTAATCGGATATCGAGCTGGGTATTGCTCTAAAACTTTAGCGTGAGCCAAAAGAATTTCAGGGCGTACCTTAACCAATTTAGCTATGAGAACAGCTTCATCAATAACAACATGGTACGTCTTATTGGGTACTTTGGAAATAATAGGGAAATGTTTAGGAGATCGGAAAAGTCGAATCATAAGGTCAACTCCAGGAAGCATGTACTTATTCGTACGAAATAAATCTGCCGGTAAATGCCCAATCATTTCAATTTGATTTGATAATTTTGTTCTAGCGGCTCTTTTCAACATTCCGTTTTCATTTGTTTTGTTTTGTTGAGTAAACATTTCGTCCGGGGAAGTTGGCGGGTCTTTGTAATAACATTGTAAACCGAGTTGAGATTTTTTAGCATCTTCGGAACAGCTTAAAACTGTTTCAATAAGCGGTCCGTATTGAGCGCAGTTGCTCGATGCTTGAGTCGGTGTATTTTGAGCCAAAACATCGATTTGACTGAATAGGGAGAATAAAAACAGATTGACTGGTCCAACGTTAACCTCGTTAGGTTCGAGTACCGTTCCGTCTTCGTGAAGAATTCTAGCTTTGACTTTAAGCTTTGTCTCGGCAAGATCCATATACTCTTCTTCGTTCGATTTAACGTAAAAGGTTATCGGTCCAGAGTCTGTAATCGCGCTAATCGGTTGATAGGTTACTTCGGTAGACGATATGACATTGCTGTTTTCCGTTGGAATTTCAAAAATGTCTAGCTCGTTACGCATCCCCTCTCTCACCTCCATGGTTTTTGATTATGGTAGAAAATCTCTCTTAGTGCGATTCTTCTTAACGCGTTTACTTTTCTTTTTAGCTCCGCCTTGTGAATTTCTTTTCCTTTTTCGACGAGCACCAGAACCGAACTGCGAACTAGCTACGTGATCACCAGCTTTATGTAAAAGATTACCTCCAGCTAGTTTTAGATTCTTTTTAAAAGCCTTTTTCGGGTCTTCTCCAGACTGGATATCGGTATACATTCTGGTACCAATACCTAAAGCCTCGCGTCCGACGGCCTTAGCCACGGGTTTTACAATTGGTGTAATGAATTTAATTAGCTTGCGAAATAAATTTCCAAGACCCCTCCCGCGTTGGAAAACAGGTCCTGAAAATACTGGAAAGCTTCCACTACCTGATTGCTGCAGGTAATACTGTAGATAACTATCCCTTTGAACCATCTTTTACGAAATGTAGCTTGAGGATAGTCTTACCTAGTTTAAATGGTACGTGTAAATTTGCGTCGGTTTTTATTTCTACCTCGATAATTTCTAGTTCGTTAAGTCTTAGCGGATAGTAATCAATATTAGTAAACGTTTGAATGAACGTTTTCTTGTCAGCGTTATCCGGTCTAGCAACGATTCGTAAAAGAGGAGCAGCGACGTCACCCACAAATTGGTATTGAATAATATTCGTATACACGAACAGGGCTTCGATACCTCTGTTTAAATCCGCAATGTATTCTCCGGTAGTATGATCTTTCAGCTGAACCCCGAGTTGACTCTTCGCGAAGCCTAACATTAAACCAAGACCCGGAAAACCAGTGGGAAAAGCCAGGCTATACCCTTTGTCGCACCAAATAGTAACGGTTTGGTCTTCATTAACGAAAAATCTAAATTTTTCTCTATAAGCATCGGGAATTGTTTTTTTCATAGCTCTTAAAATATCTTCAATATCATGATAAACACCCGCGGGTATGATATGCGTCAATTGATTAATCTAGTGCTTGATGGCTTGATCATTTGGCAAATCGTCGTCGCTGGAATCCATCATAGGCTGATCGTCAAGTAATTCATCCTTAAACGTATCACCCTCTTTAGCGGGTTGATCATTAGAGGGATGATCATCAGGTAGATCACCTTTTGCATCGTTAAGAGCTACATCTTTTTCTCTAAGACCTCTATTTCTAATTGGTATTACGTTAATATCAATCGCTTTGAGCTCGTCATCGACAGTTTTGGGTGCATTAATCGGATTGTCATCTTCATCGTCTACGCTTCCCGTTCTTTGTAGATTTACGGCTTTGAAATCCTTTTTTCTGGACCTTATTTCGATATAATTATCCTTGTAAGAAATGGATAAAGTTTTGGCGTGACGCGATAAGGGGAACCGGGAAACGTACCGACCCGAGACGAAATTTTTCTCTCGAAACTCTAGCACGAGAGAGAGAGGTCCTTCCGGGATTCTTACTTGCACATCCGGGTGTATATTCATCAAAAGAAACCTTTCTTCCGATTTTCGACCAACGACATTCGGATGGCGATCCACCTTCATTTGCAATAAATCTCTATATTTGGGTTTTATTTGATCGCGCAGGATATCAATTAAAGTTTTATGTAAAGAATATTTAACCGTATGACCTTTTTTCGTTCTTTTGCACTCATAATCACCTGGTGGTATTTCTAACTTGTAAGTAAACCAATTAGCATCATCGTCGATAGAGGGTGCCATGGTTAAAAATCTATCATAACCCTGAGTAACATTATCCCAAACTGGTGGTAAAACCACTTCAGCCAAACCAACCTTCCAGTTTGATAAGAGTTTAATAGGTTGCGGCAACTTCACCTTAAAAGATGATTGGTTGTTCTCGGGGAAATCGTCCATAGACGCATTACTGGGCAAAGTGACGTAAAACGAGTCTTCCATAATTAAGAGATTTGAAGAATACTGAGTCAGAATGGTGAAAGAGTGAAGGTTTTATAGTCGGGGTAGTAGTATTTAACCATTTCACCCCCAGCGGCGCGCTGCGGCGCGGTTTCTCCCCCATGTTGAATAATGTTAACAGTAAATTTGAACTTATATGCGTATTTTTCTTAAATGAATCTAAAATATTACATTTGTGTATTGTTTATCACATAGTTAAGAAGAAGAAATTGAAGTAATTATATTTAGACGTAAAGATATTGTGGTACAAATACCTACGACATTTTTTGATCACTGATTGGCTAATAAAATTAACTGGACTCGTATCTTACAAGCTACATAATTCAGGAAGTAAATATATCTCGAACGTCGCTTAAATACACATGAAGGAGCAAAGGTTATTATAGATAGTCGACTAAGATCCTCTCGGTGTTGTTGTTTTACATATAAAATGCATACTTTATAGTCGGGAAAAATATCTACCCCGGGGAGGTGGGCTCGCTAACACGACACTTGTTTATTTTGGGGGCGTGGTTGTTTACTTTTCTCTTAAAGTACTGGGTTTAACTACTCACGCCTCCGAAGAGACTGGTGCCCTAAACCAGCGCCTTAGACCACTCGGCCACTCTACCTGAAAATAAAAATAAACTCAGTCTATTAAGCAAAATCATCATTTTACACTTCTTAAAAACACAAAAGACTGATAGAGGTGAGATTCGACCCCACGCCTTAGAAGAGACTGGTACCTGAAACCAGCGCCTTAGACCACTCGCCCACTCTTCCTGAACACACACGTCAACTCAGACAAATAAGCAAGAGCTTCATGTTATTAAACTAACAAAATGCATGAGTCTGATAGAGGTGGGATTCGAACCCACGCCTCCGAAGAGACTGGTGCCTTAAACCAGCGCCTTAGACCACTCGTCCTTTCTACCTGAACACGCATGTCAACTCAGACAAATAAGCAAGAGCTTCATGTTATTAAACTAACAAAATGCATGTGTCTGATAGAGGTGGGATTCGAACCCACGCCTCCGAAGAGACTGGTGCCTTAAACCAGCGCCTTAGACCACTCGGCCACTGTACCTGAAAATAAAAATAAACTCAGTCTATTAAGCAAAATCTTCATTTTACACTTCTTAAAAACACAACAGACTGATAGAAGTGAGATTCGACCCCACGCCTCCGAAGAGACTGGTACCAGAAACCAGCGCCTTAGACCACTCGCCCACTCTTCCTGAACACACACGTCAACTCACCCCAATAAGCAAGAGCTTCATGTTATTAAACTAAGAAAATGGATGAGTCTGATAGAGGTGGGATTCGAACCCACGCCTCCGAAGAGACAGGTGCCTTAAACCAGCGCCTCAGACCACTCGTCCACTCCACCTGAACACACATGTCAACTCAGACAAATAAGCAAGAGCTTCATGTTATTAAACTAACAAAATGCATAAGCCTGATAGAGGTGGGATTCGAACCCACGCCTCCGAAGAGACTGGCGCCTTAAACAAGCGCCTTAGACCACTCGGCCACTCTACCTGAACACACACGTCAACTAAGACAAATAAGCAAGAGCTTCATGCTATTAAACTAAAAAAATGCATGAGCCTGATAGACGTGGGAAACGAACCCACGCCTCCGAAGAGACTGGTGCCTAAAACCAGCGCCTTAGACCACTTGGCCACTCTACCTGACAATAAGAGTAAACTCAGTCTATTAAGCAAAATCTTCATTTTACACTTCTTAAAAACACAACAGACTGATAGAGGTGAGATTCGACCCCACGCCTCCGAAGAGACTGGTACCTGAAACCAGCGCCTTAGACCACTCGCCCACTCTTCCTGAACACACACGTCAACTCAGACAAATAAGCAAGAGCTTCATGTTATTAAACTAACAAAATGCATGAGTCTTATAGAGGTGGGATTCGAACCCACGCCTCCGAAGAGACTGGTGCCCTAAACCAGCGCCTTAGACCACTCGGCCACTCTACCTGAAAATAAAAATAAACTCAGTCTATTAAGCAAAATCATCATTTTACACTTCTTAAAAACACAACAGACTGATAGAGGTGAGATTCGACCCCACGCCTCCGAAGAGACTGGTGCCTTAAACCAGCGCCTTAGACCACTCGGCCACTCTACCTGAAAATAAAAATAAACTCAGTCTATTAAGCAAAATCTTCATTTTACACTTCTTAAAAACACAACAGACTGATAGAAGTGAGATTCGACCCCACGCCTCCGAAGAGACTGGTACTAGAAACCAGCGCCTTAGACCACTCGCCCACTCTTCCTGAACACACACGTCAACTCACCCCAATAAGCAAGAGCTTCATGTTATTAAACTAAGAAAATGGATGAGTCTGATAGAGGTGGGATTCGAACCCACGCCTCCGAAGAGACAGGTGCCTTAAACCAGCGCCTCAGACCACTCGTCCACTCCACCTGAACATACATGTCAACTCAGACAAATAAGCAAGAGCTTTATGTTATTAAACTAACAAAATGCATAAGTCTGATAGAGGTGGGATTCGAACCCACGCCTCCGAAGAGACTGGCGCCTTAAACAAGCGCCTTAGACCACTCGGCCACTCTACCTGAACACACACGTCAACTAAGACAAATAAGCAAGAGCTTCATGCTATTAAACTAAAAAAATGCATGAGCCTGATAGATGTGGGAAACGAACCCACGCCTCCGAAGAGACTGGTGCCTAAAACCAGCGCCTTAGACCACTTGGCCACTCTACCTGACAATAAGAGTAAACTCAGTCTATTAAGCAAAATCTTCATTTTACACTTCTTAAAAACACAACAGACTGATAGAGGTGAGATTCGACCCCACGCCTCCGAAGAGACTGGTACCTGAAACCAGCGCCTTAGACCACTCGCCCACTCTTCCTGAACACACACGTCAACTCAGACAAATAAGCAAGAGCTTCATGTTATTAAACTAACAAAATGCATGAGTCTTATAGAGGTGGGATTCGAACCCACGCCTCCGAAGAGACTGGTGCCCTAAACCAGCGCCTTAGACCACTCGGCCACTCTACCTGAAAATAAAAATAAACTCAGTCTATTAAGCAAAATCATCATTTTACACTTCTTAAAAACACAACAGACTGATAGAGGTGAGATTCGA